>VZQC01013585.1:83826-125762 GCA_009823505.1 Rhizomys pruinosus
ACAGGTCAGAAGAGGGTATGGGATTTCCCTGGAATTGGAGTTAAAGACAGTTCTTAGCCGACATATGGGTGCTGGGAATCAAACCCGGGTCCTCTGCAAGAGCAGTCAGTTCTCTTAACTGCTGAGCCCAAGGGTGGAAATCTTGATATGTTAATCAGGCTCCAGTGGATGGGCCCTGGGACATTTGGAGACTCAGATAGACTCTATAGGCATATATACAGGCATATAGACTCTATAGGCATATATATGTGTATATATATATATATATATATATATAGAGAGAGAGAGAGAGAGAGAGAGAGAACATTAGAACAGGGGACAATATGGGGAGGTACTAATAGGGGAGGGGATCTAAATGCCATTAAATTACATTGTATAAAAATCTCAAAAACTCATATAAAAAAAGAGACACAAGCCGGGCGTGGTGGCACACGCCTTTAGTTCTAGCACTTGGGAGGCAGAGGCAGGCGGATCTTTGTGAGTTCAATGCCAGCCTGGTCTACAGAGTGAATTCCAGGACAGCTGGGGCTACAGGGAGACCCTGTCTTGAAAAAGATGAAAAAAAAAAAAAAAAGAGAGACACAAGAAATGGCTCACTGGTTAAGAGCACTGGCTGCTCTTCTAGAGGATCTTGGTTTAAATCCCAGCACCCGCATGGCAGCTAACGTCCATCTGTAACTCCGGTTCCAGGATATTTGACCCCCTCTTCTGTCCTCCACAGGCTTTGCATGAAGTGGATGCACTTACATACATGCAGACACCATGCAAAAAAATTTTTTAAATAATATTACTAATTATTTTGTGACCACAAATATATTAAGTGAGATTAAATAAAATGAACAAATTCCTACAAGATGACCATATATAAAACAAAGTGAAATGGGAAAAAAGAGTAAATCATCCTATCGACAAATGAAATTCAATATAAAGTTGGGAGGGTGCTATGAGGGGAGAATTTTCAGGGAGATGTGGGAGGATGTAGGTGGTGACTATTATCAAAATACATTGTAAGTATGTATGAAATTCTCAAAGAATAAATAAAAATATATTTCTAAAAAGAATTCAGTTTATTAATTATGAGCCCAAACTCTGGTTTCAAACAGTGATCAATGATAACAGTCCATTGTATAGTTAAGGGAAAAAAAGAAATAGCAAAAATCTTAAAGGAACAGTATCACAAAAAGAATCAGCACATTTCTCTATTATTTTATGAGACTAACATAATCACAATAGAAAAACCTGAAAATTATGGCAAAAAGTACTAACCTATTTTCCTCAAAAACATTATGCATATGTCATTTTTTAAAAAATCAAATTGTTCTCAATCCACAGTAGTACATAATTGGTAAACAGGATTTGTTCAAGGTATTCAAAGTTAGTTCAACATTTGTAAATCAATAAGCACAGCTTACCTTGTTCAAACAAAAAATAAATCCATACAATCATCTTAATAAATGAAGCAAAGGGCCTCTAAAGAAAAGTCACTGTTGAGACTGGAGAGATGGCTCAGCCGTTAAGAGCACTGACCGCTCTTGCAGAGGACCCAGGTTCAATTCTCAGCACCCACATGGCGGCTAAGAACCGTCTTTAACTCCAGTTCCAGGGGAATCCGATGCCCTCTTCTGACCTCCACAGCATTGCATGACATGGGTGCGCCAACCTGCACACAGACAGTACATTCATACCCATAAAAGTAATAAATTTTTAAAAATTTAAAGAAAAGTCACCGGTGTCTTAGAATATTTTATAAAAACTTATACTCGTCAGTAAGAATTTACAATAGAATAATTACCAAATATTTAACTGATTATTCAGAAGACCTATTTTTTTAGGGACACATTTTCCCAAACTTTCAAGGAACATTTCATTCTTTTGTTATAAACAGTTTCCAAACCATAAACAGATTATAACTTCACAGTTCATTTTATGAACTAATAATCATTTTAATATAAAACTAAATCAAAGTGTAATAAAAAGAAAATTATAAACATTCTCATTTGTGATGATAAAAGAATCATTAGCTAAATGAATCCATCACTATATTAAAATAATAACCAACTGGTATGGATCCAATAGTGCAGATGTGGCTTAACATTAGAAAACTACTTAGAAAATAAAAACAGACGGCTGTCCATCTCACTACAGTTATTTGACATTATTGGGGTCTTATTTAGTACAAATAAATTACTAAAGTTATTTAAATTTTAAAGATGATATTATCATATACCAAAAAAAAAAGATTTTTAAGAAAAAACTACTCAGAAAAGGGCATATAAGTATCTGTACATAAATTTTAAATTTTTAAAGATTGTCTTTATATCTAGTAATAATGACTACTTGGAATGAAAACTAGAACTAAATATTGCAAAATCATCTTTTTTAAGTTTAATTTTTAACTTATTTTATGTTTATCAATGTTTTGCCTACATGTATGTAAATGCACCCATATGGCCAGGTACATAAGAAGAAGGCATCAGATCACCTGGAACTGGAGTTAAGAATGGTTGTTAGCCACCAGATGGGTCCTCTGAAAGAACAGCCCATAGCCTTAACCACTGAGTCATCTCTTCAATCCCCTGCAAACTCATCTTTGATGGGGAATCTCAACGATCAACTTGATGAGATTTGAAATGACCATGGAAGCTAACCACTGTACAGTTTGGTGAAGATTATAGATTAGGTTCTTGAGATGGGAAGATCTACCCTAAATGTGGGAGTCTCCATGCCATGGGTGAGATCCTGAGGAAAGGGAACTAAGTACCAACAGTAAGTACAAAAACATTCATTCATTTTTGTCTTCTCCCTGACTGCAGATGTAATATAACCAGTGCTCCTACATTCCCTGCATGATGCACGGTACCCTCAGACTGTGAGCCAAAATAAGTATTTCTTTCCTTAAGTTGCTTTTGTCAGTTTTTTGTTTGTTTGTTTGTTTGTTTGGGTTTTTTGTTTGTTTGTTTGTTTTGTTTTGTTTTTGTCTTTTTGAGACAGAATCGACCTGTGGCCCCAGGAACTCATTTGTCTTGGAACTCACCATGAAGACCAGGCTGGCCTTGAACTCACAGAGATCCCCCTGCAACTGCCTCCTGGGTGGTGCTGGGATTAAGGTGTGTGCCACCATGTCCAGCATTGTCAGGTGTTTTTATCATAGCAATAAGTCAAGTAACTAATTCAGAAAATTGGTACCAGAAGTGAGGCTGCTTTGATAATTGTCACTATGCTGTTCTTAAGCCCTTGGAACTGAGTGGCAGGGGGAATATGGAAGGGTTTGGAACACTGAACTTAAAAATCCCTAGAATGTGGTGAGCAGAGCTTGATGGTCATTTGAGTAAGAGTTTAAAAGACTGTAACAGAGAGGAAAGATACAGATGTGAAGGCTCAGCTTATTAGGTTTCAGAGAAGGATAAAGCTTTAATTGGGAACTGAGATAGAAGCCATTTGTGTGATGTTCTGGCAAAGAATCTGGCTGCATTCTGCCAATCTCTTAAGGACTTAAGTGAGGCCAAATACAGAAGTAGTGGACTAATTTGTTTGATAGAGTGAAATTTCAAGACAGAATAGCATTCAGGCTATGGTATGGCTATTGTTTATGCCTCTCAACCAGATCTAAAGGAAGAAAGAAAAGTGGAGCAGAAAGGTCTGAAAAACATGTAGTTTTGAAAGGAAAAGAATGTAATTGCTGAGCATGTAATTGCATGCCTTCAATCCCAGCAATTGGGAGGCAGAGGCAGGTGGATCACCATGAGTTCAAAGCCAGCCTGGTCTACATAGTAAGCTCCAGGCCAGCTGGGACTAGGGAGACCCTGTCTCAGAAAGACAAAAAAAAAAAAAGTCCCTTGGAGGGCTAGAGAGATGGCTCAGGCAAGACAAGAAAAAGCTTGCCTTGTAAGCATAAGAACTTGAGTTCCATCCTCAGAAACTATGCAAAAGGGAGAAAGGCCAGGCATGGTGGCACACACCTTTAATCCCAGCACTTGGGAGGCAGAGGCAGGCAGATCTCTGTGAGTTCAAAGCCAACCTGGTCTACAAAGTGATTTCTAGGATATCTGGGGCTGCAGAGATACCCTGTCTCAAAAAGACCAAAAAAAGGGGGGGGGGNCTGTAGACAGTGTCTAGGTGAAAGGTACTGGTTTTAAAGATGTAAAAGACACAGGAGTCTTGCACCATGGTTCCAGAGATATGCTTAGGCCAAGCAACATGTGCTAGTGTCTAAGTCCCTGCATGAAGACACAGAAAAGCCACTAAAACAATGACATTATAATAACAGTATGAAAGAGATTTCAGGACAACAGGACATCTGCTGAGGAAAGATGCACTTAAGGAGTGGACCTGGTGCAGAGAGAAGGGCAGCATATCTGGGGGAAATGGACTACCTTTCAGACGACTCCATCATGAGCTCCAGATGCCAGATATGGACCTAGCTATAAGATTTGGTATTTGCCTTATTACAATTTGGTCTTATTTTGTTCAGTTATTCCTTGTTATACTCTCATATTTCCCTTTTGGAATGGGACTTATTCTGTGCCATTGTCTGTTGGAAGTATGTTACTTGGTTTTTATACGATGTTAAGAGATTGCCTGATTCTCAAATAATACTTTGCATTTCTATTTTTGTATAGTGGTGGAACTGTTAAAGACTATGGGAACTTTTAAAATTCAGTTGAGTACAGTTTGCATTATAAGATGGTCACGATCCTATGGGGATAAGAGGTGGAAAGTTATGGATTAAAATTCCTGTATTTGAGCGTTTAGTTGACAAGGGGTGGAGTTGTAACGGTTATTATTATTATGGTTAATATTAATATTAATATACTAGAATCTCCCATCAAACAAACCTCAGCACATGTATATGAGGGAGGTTTTAGATTGGGTTCAATTAGATAGGGATACCCACTCTATTTTTTTTTCTTTTTTTTTTTTTTTGTTTTGATACCCACTCTAAATGTAATGTATGCATCACCATTTCATGGTCTGAGATCTTGGACTGAATAGACAGAAGGGTGCTGAGCACCACCATTCATTGCTCCCTACTTCCTGACTACAGATGCCATATGACCAGCTGTCACACACATCAAAACAGATAACCAATACATCATCTGCAAAAGAACAGTAAAAGTTAACCTGAGGGGTTGCAGGAGGGTGCCAAGGGAGAAGTGGTTATAAAGAAAATCAAGACTGATTGAAAAAAAATTTTGTATGAAATACACTAAAAAATTGATAAAAATGAAAATTATTAAAAATTTATGAGGTCTAAATCAATGTTATAAGTGTTCTGAAAATAATTTTTTAAAATGAACGCATTACTATTAAACATTCATACCTACATGGGATGCCTATATTACCCTCTCTAAGGCTTCGAGAACCTCATGAAGTAGAGGAAAGAAGAATGTAGGGGTTAAAGAAAGAGACGGAGTGTGGGTTAACCCTGTCTTCTGGGCCTGACATGGCTGTTATGCTCCAGTTCTCAGCGGCTGTGATTACCTACATAAGACCTACATAAGACTGGCCCAATATGGAGAGTGGAGAGGGTCATGAATTGTCCCCCCCCCCAAGACTCTATAGGCAGTTAATGGTTGATGAAGGAAGGAGATTTTCTCCAGTGATTATAGCAACTGGTAAGTTGTCCATGTTCCTGACAATAATCCTAATTATACTGATTGGTCCATGAAGTGTGCATGTGCCTGCACATGTGTGTGTGCACATACACACACACACACACACACACACATACACACACAAGCAGAAGTAGAAGCAGAGCTAGTTGTGAAGAATAAAAAGACAAGCAGGGATGGTGGGGGTTTAATCACAACACTTACATACTCACATGAAAATGTCAGTGGAACTCATTATTATATATAATATATGCTGACAAGAAAAAACTTTTTAAAAGAAAAAATGAACAAGATATTTTATTTTATTTTATTTTTCGTCTTTTTGAGACAGGGTCTCTCTGTAGCTCCAGCTGTCCTGGAGCTACATAGACCAGGCTAGCCTTGAACTCACAAAGATCCACCTGCCTCTGCCTCCCAAGTTGGGATTAAAGGCATGTGCCACACACCCGGCATATTATTTTATTTTTTAAAAAATCAACAGCATATCATTATTTCTCCTTACTCAGTCAGTGCAGGACAATCTTTGCACCAAGATTCATGTGCAGGAATAAATAACCAAGGATTACCGAGAAGTCATAATGTTAAGAGAACTAGCCAGCAACAGAAAACAAGTTATGAGATTATTCTTACTTTGAACCTCAGAAAGTTGAGTGTACTGGAATAGAGAGCAAAGCAGTTACCAGAAGCTGAAGAGGACAAAGAGGAGGTGGGGAAGGTAGGCTGACAGGTAAAGAAAATGCAGCTAGATAGAAGGAACAGAGGTGCTGTTAAGATTGACATGTGGGGGCTGGAGAGTGGTTAGGAGCACTGAATGTTCTTGCAGAGGACCCTGGTTCAAATTCCAGCAACCACATGACAGTTAACAACCATCCATAATTCCAGTTTCAGGGGATCCTATGACTTCTTCTGACCCCCCCCCCAATCGGCACTGTGATACACGGGTGAACTTACACATATGCAGCCAAATACTCATACACATAAAATAAAAATAAATAATAAATAAATTTTTAAAGATTAACATATGGGTTGTTGACACTGAGATACCTAAAAAAAAGAAATTATAAATGTTTAAATGGATAAAAATAATTCCAATGTCCTTATTTGGTCATTATTTAATGTATACTTGTGCTGACATTTTGCCCTGTCCCAATAAATATATTCACTTATTTTTGTCAATTAAAAGAGAACTGTGGGCAAGGGGGAAATTGGCACATGACTTTAATCCCAGCACTCAGGAGGCAGAGTCAGGTGGATCTCTGTGAATTCAAAGCCAGCCTGGTGAGTTCCAGGCCGGGGGGAGGGGGGAGGGAGGAGGTTGAGGTAGCTTACTGGTTAAGAGCACTTGCTGTTCTTGCAGAGGATCCAGGTTCAGTCCCTAGAGCCCAAATGGCAGCACTTGCCCATTCACAGCTGCAACTTCAGATGATCCAATGCCTTCTTCTGGACACCAGGGGCACCAGGCACACATATGGTATAAATACATATATGTACGCAAATACACATATGAAATAAAAATAATAAACCTTTAAAAATATTGTGTTTGTGTTTACACCCCAAGCTGGTGTACATGCCTATGTGTGCATGTGGGGGCCAGAGAAGGATGCATGTATACTGTCCCATCACCCTCTACCTTATTCCTCTAAGGCAAAGTCTCTCCCTGAGCCTGAAGATAGCATTGTTGGGGCTCAATGGCAACCAGCCTATCTCATCCCCCATAGTGGCGAGGTTCCAAGCACACACAACTATACCTGGCTTTTCGGTAACTGCTGGGATCCAAGCTAAGGCCCTCATGGTTAAACAGCAAGTACTCTTATCCACTAAGCCAATTCCTAAGCTCTTTAAAAATTGATTTTTTAAAGTATATTTTTAAAAGATTAGCCAGGGGAAAAAAAAATCTAAGGAAAAAAAAAAACAGTATTATCAAGGTGAATAAATTGGGGAAAGTGGGTGTGTTTTAAGCAGGGAGTGAGGAGGTTAGACAGGAGAGGAAAAATAAATATATCTTAGATGGTATGAAAAGCCAGAGGAAAACATATTAATTCAAAACCTCCCTGAAAAATACACATACAATGTCTGAACAGGAGTGCATGTGCATACCTGAAGGTACATGCAATATCTGAACATGAGCACATGTGCATACCTGAAGGCTAAAAAACAAGAAACACAGTGCCAGACAGGAGAAACCTCTCTTTGTGTTGTTAGTCAGGGTAGTCGAAGAGATGTCGAAAATACACAGGCTATTTCCAAAACCTTTGATTGCCTTCTATTGCTGAACACAAGATACACTTTGAACACAGTACTTAGAGCAATGGAGATAGAACTGACCTGGACTCCTCCTCCTTGAAGACTAGATCTCATAGTTCTAGAGGATAATATGCAAGCTGGTAAGGGAGAAAAATCAATCAATAGCCCAACCTAGCTGTAAAAATGTAATGACACATCTACAGTGGAACTTCAACACCTAAGGCTCATTGAACATCATGGAACAGAGAGGAGTGAGACTATTAATACATCTCTCAACTCTTACCAGTAAACCCTCCACATACATCAGAGTGTGATGCACATGAAAGATCACAACTGGCCAAGTTGTACAGGATAAGAGACTGCAGAGTGTATGCCCCTGGATAGGACTCTATATTAAACTCACCCACCCAAGGCTCAGGGACCATTGTGGAAGAGGGAGCAGAGAGATTGTAAGAGCCAGGGTTGGTGCATGAACGTAAGGAAACAGAGGTTTTCAAGCCTCTGGGAACTTGCTCAAATGAACTTTCAGCAATGGTTACAGTATGCACAAGACCCATGCTGACTCAATCAGACAAAAACCCAGCAGAGAACTGGGGAAATGGGCAGTAGGTCCCAACCTATCCAAGAAAACACTGACAACTGATTACTGCAGTGAGGGAGAGTGACTTCTTAGAGTGACTCTAGATAGGCTGACCAAACTCCAATGGATGAACTTGCAGGAGGGATGTCTAGGTACAAATGCTTGACGAGATAGGCCTTAACAAATGTAACAGAATGTATGAAATTTAGTGGGGGAGGTTATGGCAGGGTGCAGATAGGAGAGGGGTCTAAACTTGGCTAAGATCTATTATGTGAAATGCACGAAAATTCAACAAAAATATACATTAAAAAGAATTTTTTTCATGACTAGCTTGATTTTAGAATAAAGCTTGAAGATTAAGTGGAAGAAAAGTCAAAAGCAGAATATTCAATGAAACTGAGTCTTAAAGGATTTAAAATACAAAAAGTAATAATAATTAAAGCAATATGGTAAATGTCCCATTAAAAGAACATATAAATTTAGGCCCAAATTATTAAAATAAAACTTGACATATGTGTTAAACGTCATCTCAATTCACTAAGGAAAGATGGTTTATACAATAAAGGAATGTTAGGACAACCCAGAATCCATATGGAAAATTAGATCCTTATTTTAAAAAATAATGTTCATTTTTTATTTATTTTATCGGTGATGGGGAAAGTTCAGTGTGATAAGCCTGTAACTACTGTTGGCCATGTTTTTTCCAAATCAGTCTCCACTTAGCAAGTGTTTTGCATTGAATATTTTTCAAAAGGTACATTAAATATGTATATCACATGGAACTCAGAAACAGCGAAAGCATTGCAACATTCATTCTGATCATATTACTATTCTTGTAGTATAACAATAGAATGCTGGGAAGTGAAACTGCAGGACACGGAACTCAGGTGTCGACTTGTCACCATGTTACATTTAAAATAGTTATTAGAATCATTATCCTATCAACTTGTCTTCCTTAATCATTCATCATATTTTTTAAGACAAGAGCTCTCACTGAGTCAGGAGCTCACTGCTGGTTGGACTGGCCTGATGGATTCATCTGTTGTCAATTCCCCGGCCCTGGAATATGAGGTGTGTGCTGTGAGGACTGACTTTTTTTTTAATTTTTTTTTATTAATGTTATTTATTTCTGTATGTGTATGAATGTACTGTCTGCATGCAAGTTTGTGCACCCGTGTCGTGCAATGCCGCGGAGGTCAGAAGAGGGTGTCGGATTCCCCTGGAACTGGAGTTCTCCTGGAATTGGAGTTACAGACGGTTCTCAGCCGCCATGTGGGTGCTGGGATTCGAACCTGGGTCCTCTGCAAGAGCGGTCAGCGCTCTTAACTGCTAGGTCATCTCTCCAGCCCCGAGGACTGACTTTTTTTTTTAATTTTATTTATTTATGTATGTGTATGAATGTACTGTCTGCATGCAAGTCTGTGCACCCGTGTCGTGCAACGCCGCGGAGGTCAGAAGAGGGTGTCGGATTCCCCTGGAACTGGAGTTCTCCTGGAATTGGAGTTTCAGACGGTTCTTAGCCGCCATGTGGGTGCTGGGGATCGAACCGGCGTCCTCTGTAAGAGCGGTCGGCGCTCTTAACGCTAGGCCATCTCTCCAGCCCCCGAGGACTGACTTTTTATATGAGTGTTGAGGGATTGAACTCAGGTCGTCTGCTTATGCAGCTTGCACTTACCCACGGAGCCATCTCTCCAACCTTTCATCTATCTATCTATATATATATATATATATATAATAGAAAAATATGCACTTGTATTTTTTAACTATGTAACAGGAAGGACTACTAAACTATTTTATTATGCAATGAACTTTGCCTTTATGAAATTATATCCATTATCATCCATGTTGACTGGTACTTCCTTTCTTTAAGTGCTGTCCCTAAACACTGTTGACAAGTCTGTCTTTCAGTAATAAACTACCATGATCCTTGATCTAAGCATCCAAAATTTCTTTAAAACAGATTTTCAGTTGCATTGTTTGGATCATTTTTTTTTAAAGCCAAACCAGTTTTCCAATTAAGAAGTTTTTCAGGTATGGGGGCACATGCCTGTGTCCTAGCACTCATGAGGCCTAGATTGAGAATCTCCACTAGTTCAAGCCATGCCTGGCCTACATAGTAAGTAGCCTAGCCAGGGCTGCTTAGTGAGACTATCTCAAGAATTTTCATTAAGCTTTTGTAGTTTCATAGCACAGTTCTCAATCAAGTTTAGAGCCCCTCACCCACCCATGCCCCTCCAGTCCCTTCCCACCAGACCTCATGTATTCTGCCATACATGCTAAGCATTTGTGCCCAGATGTCCTTAAGTGAAAATTCATCCACTGCAGTGTGGTCACCCATTCTAGAAATTAGATCCTTCTTTATGTAGCTACACTTCACAAAACAAACAAACAAACAAACAGGATTTTCTGAACTGTTAAACATTAAGAGGTCTGGATATTTGGCTCGGTGGCTAAGAGCACTTGCTGCTCCTCCAGAGGACCTCGGGTTCGGTTCCCAGCACCCATATTGGTGGCTTACAACCACCTGAAGCTCCACCTCTAGAGGATCTGATTGTCTCTTTGAGCCTCCTTGGGCACCTGTACACATATAACATACATTCATTCACACATGGATAAAAATGTTTTTAATTTTTTAAAAAAGTTAAACCACCTACAAATCTTCCTGTTCCTTCAAACTGTGGATTCAAATATGTGAAATATCAGAGAATACATGCTGAGCCCAACACTGCCTCCTAGTAAATTTTGTCAAAGCAATGTTGTTGTTGTATAGGTGTTTCCTCTGGATTGGAAATGTTGGAGGAAGGAAGGAAGGAAGGAAGGAAGGAAGGAAGGAAGGAAGGAAGGAAGGAAGGAAGGAAGGAAGGATTCATGAGGCTCCTAAACATTCTGAGGCTCACAGGGCCCCTCCTTAAGGTTACATAAGCAATAAATAATTGCCAGGAGAGGGCAGCTCCACCTGGCTGTCTCCAAGCTGCTTAGGGGACCCACCGCTGCAGCCCCATTGAGTCTCACTCATGCAAAGGTAGGATGCTTTGCTAATGCAACTGCTAGAGTTACCCATGCTCTTGGAAGTAATCACAGTAAATCCATCCGTTCACCAACCTGAACTTGAATGGAACCCTTTCCTTAGCCTGTCCTTGCCTTCTCTAATGAAATGATTAGAAAAAGATTCCTTAGGAAAAGTTATATAACAAATGTGTTCATTTCTGCCATACAGATAGGTGAAAAATAACATTTCAGCGTAATTTAAATTCATGCTATATCATTTTAATTCAGACTTTGCATTTACTCCTAGAGGAAAAAAATCTGCTTTTTGTATTAGCTCTTGCAAATGTATGCAAAGCTTTGATTACAATAGAACTAGTGCTCAAATAGGAGTTGGGTTGAACTGGGTTCACAACCCAGCTCTCCATTTCAATATATGCATAAGTTACATAACGTTGCTGACCTGACCTTGAGTTTCTCCATTTATTTGTTTTAAAGTGCTAGTCGTGCCTTCTTCATTGGCTCTGACTGGAAAAGAAAAAGGTTAAGTTCTAGGTATGGAATAGCACCTGACACTTCCTCTTGCCTTCTGTTTTCATGCCTGCAGTGTGGGCATGCACATTTCTTCAAAAGACAAGTTGATCTGGATAGGAAACATCTTAACCATACCTTAGACTTACAAAATGCTCTAAAAGGATAGAAACCAGCAGTAGAAGCCCATCATTTTACAAAGAGTGCAACTGAGGCCTTGTAGAGATGAGTCATGGAGGCACAGACAAATAATACCACTCCCTCTCATCCCCCCAGAAGTAGCCAAAGCCCAAGTCACTAAAAAGAACACAAAAATTCAAATCTCAAAGCGCAACAGAGCTGGTGGCTGATTTTCTTACATCCTATTAATTCCGTTTTTCCAGGCTTTGCCACAAGCTACTCAAGGAGACAAGCCAGGAGTTTAAAAGCCACTTTTTTTTTCCTTGTTAAATTGTGCTGTGTCCTTTTCCGAACTGCATAAACATGTTTGGAAATCTTCTTGCTCAGGCCGCTGCCTCCATGAAATGGCACAAGGGCTCCACCTTCAGCTGCAGCTGAAGAGAACCATGGCAGTCAGAATCCTGGGGAGGCTGATCTGAAACCGTCTTCTCTCATAAAATTAAAATCCTACAGACTTTCACTTTTAACTAATTCAGTCCAGAATACTTATCTGCTCTTCCTGGGTGGAAAAAAAGAATCTTATAGTGTGCTATATTGATTTTAAGTAGAATAGTTGTTTTAGCTATTACATTCTCTTTAAATGCTTCAGGGTGTGTGTGTCTTATTGTCATTTTATTTATAGTTGCAGCAGAAGCCGGTGGGTCTTTTCATTCTGGTTCTCCTATGGTTTCACTCCATTAGATTTATCATTTTGTAATAAAGGAAAGGTTACTTCTTTTTTTCTTAATTTTATTTATTACCGTATGTGTATGAATGTACTGTCTGCATGCAAGTTTGTGCACCCGTGTCGTGCAATGCCGCGGAGGCCAGAAGAGGGTGTCGGATTCCCCTGGAACTGGAGTTCTCCTGGAATCGGAGTTTCAGACGGTTCTTGGCCGCCATGTGGGCGCTGGGGATCGAACCCCGGTCCTCTGTAAGAGCGGTCGGCGCTCTCAACCGCTAGGCCATCTCTCCAGCCCCGGAAAGGTTACTTCTTACCCAACAGATCTATTGATAAATTGCCAGTGGCTTTTGAATATTTCAATAAATGTATGGTGAGTTTGGAGGAAATATTTTACCTTGACAAAAGGAAGTAAATTTCAGTCATTTTTAGGAGGCATTATGTAGATCTTAAAGATTAATCTCTACCAAAGGCAGTAGCATGGAACATAGTTGACAAAACAAACCACAGAAAAATATTCATATTATCCCATACAGTAGAACTTTCTTTGGAATGCTACCAAATCCTGAGATTTCTAAGTTTTCATAAAAAAATAGGCATAGAAACTCATTGTAATGGAATTGTGTTTAGGTAAAGAACTGGAAAATTAAACTTGCATGTTAAACCGCATAGTTTTCTATAAATTTTCTAATGGCATCTTTTTTTTTTTATGCCCTTGACAAACCTATAACAAAAAAGCAGGGCACAAAAATGTGATTCACACATAATAAAAAGGGATTAACACTCCTGCAGAGCAAGAATTGAAATAAAATCTAACTTTCTGGTTTTTTAATGCCCAGAGTTTTCAAAGTCCTTATGCACTTACTGTCTCTTTTATAATAGTGAACAGTTGAAATTCAAAGAGCAATTTCTCTGTGCTGAGTTCCATAATAAGTATTCCCAAAATATATTCTATTCTTCATACCGATCTAATGTTTTTAACTCTTTCAGGATCCCTTGTTTTATTACTGAGAAATAAAGGTATAAATAAACTGAAGAAGTTAGGCACAGTGACACATACCCCGATCTCAGCATTAAAGAAGGAGGAATATAAGTTTGAGGCCAGCCTTGGCTACATTTCCATTAATTACAGAAAAATAAAAGAAATAGAGTTATGTTAGTTAACAAAATTCTAAACTCTTAATTCCTAGACACTTAGCTTCTATACAGCAGACCTCCCAGTAATCCTGCTTGTAAATAAATACCAATTCAATTCAAAACATATATTTGCATACTTCTATTTAGCAGACATTATACTTTATGAAGATGAAGCATTGCTATGCTCAGGCACTTGTCTAAGAGCTCAAAATAGCTTCATAAAAGCTGTGAGTCTCCATCTTGGAGAGCAAGCAGGAAATTGACTGGGGAGAAAACTCTGGAAGGAGACATATCTGCATTCAAATCCCAGCTCCACTGCAGCCAGCTGGGTAACCCAGGTCAATTACTCAACATTTCTAGACATCATTTTTTTAGTAAGCAGAGAAGACTAATAACTTGCCAAACTGTTGTGTATATTAGAGCTGCCACATTAAAAGAGTCTGAACAAACAAAAGCATTATTTTCATTGCAGAAAAAGTAGGATCTCTTAGGTCTTTCGTTTGCAATGAATGATTGTTTGTACAACATCTCAACTTCTAACAACCTTTCTTCTTCCACTTGGCCCAAACAAGAAATTTTCTATCCAAAAAGAATGAGTCTGAACCTTTCCATTTCTAAGTCTCCAAGGAAAAGATTATTATTGGTGCAAAATAAACATGCATGCTCCCTTGGTGTCTTCCCTTTTCTTTCTGCCCACAGCTAAACATAAACATACTCAGTCCAAATAGATTAAACATTCAGTGTCTCAGGGACTAAGTGTATGTAACACAGTCAGTAGAGTACTTGCCCTCGTATATTCAAGGCCCTGTGTTGAGTCTCCAGTCCCACATAAACAGGTTTTGTGGTACATGCCTATAATCTCAGCACTGAAGAGATACGTACATACATGAGGATAAGAAGTTCAGGGTTGGGCTGGAGAGATGGCCTAGCAGTTAAGAGCACCGACTGCTCTTGCAGAGGAGCCGGGTTCGATCCCCAGCACCTACATGGCGGCTAAGAACCATCTGTAACTCCAATTCCAGGGGAATCCGAGACCCTCTTCTGACCTCCATGGCATTGCACGACATGGGTGCACAAACCTACATGCAGACAGTACATTCATACACATACAAAAATAAATTAAAGAAGTTCAGGGTCATCCTTAACTATATAATGAGCTCTAGGCCAGCCTGGGCTGCATGAGACCATGTCTAATAAAATAATAACAATGTTTGTTTTTTAAACAAAAGTTTCAATGGCAACAAGAGAAAGATTCAAACTCCAAAGAAAAATACTGGGTTCCTATATTTTTCATGGTAAAATAACACCTCATAATGATAAATAATAACTCAGTCTTGTTATTTCAGCTGAAAAAATGAAAACCATGTTATTAGTGCTTTTTGGAACCCTCTTCCCTCTGACTTTTTGTCCATTTTGGAAGATAGCTACATCTGCCTAGACCTTCTGGTCAATAAGAGGTCTATTAAGTCTAATAATAAGAAGCTATTGGTATGACTTTCTTTCCTGAGGGAATATAAAACAAAAGCAGTCACCTCCTAAAATAATTGGAGACCATTTTTGGAAGAAAAATCTAGACTACATAAACTATTCATTTTTGTCCCAATTCACAGCTCACCCAATTAGAGATCTGAAGGAAAGCTGAGAGATTATCTAACTACTGCAGAAAGTTCTTAATGGAAATGTTTGCAGCATTTGCCTATCTTTTCCTCTTTTCTGCAAATTATCTTCTCTAAATACTGAAATGGACCTCTCCACTACATTTGTAACTTATGAGCCTGTTCTGCCTGTTCATAGTTATGAGTTCCTAAACCAACGTGAGAATGCAAGTTAGTCTTCAAGTTCAAACATGCAATAGGAGTTCAACTCAACTCGAAGCTGATAGAAGACGTCTTCGATCCATGTACCCAACCAAGCAAAGAGGGACCAAAAGAAAACAAATAGAAAGTGCTTAGAAGAGAAAACACATGGAATGAGAAAGAGACCGAAGAGAGAGAGTGACTTGCTGGATAGTGACCCTGTGCCAGTCCTAGGTAACAGTGATTCAGGAGACCAAGCTCTGTTGTCCTTGTGTGTATGTGGGAGGGAGGGAAGGAGGGAGAGACAGAGACAGAGAGAGGAAGAGACTGTGCATGTGTGACAATGTATGTGTCTGTATGACTGGCACTTGTTGCCAAGTCTGAAAATCTGAGTTCGATTGCTGGAACTTACATGTTGGAGACAGAGAAGTGACTCTCGCAAGTTGTTCTCTGACCTCCACATGTGTTCCATGGTACATGTATCGCGCGCGCACACACACACACACACACACACACACACACACACACACACACATAATAAACAAGTAGAATTTAATTAAAAATTTCAGGAAGGAAAATACGAATTATAGAACTGTCTGTCTTATGGCCAACAGCAGCATTCCTTTTATCTATACTGGAAAAATCTTAGCCAAATTCAGATTCGTTCAAATTCAATATGGATAAGAAGGGCTCACTCAAACCTCTTTGGTGGATGGCAGTCCCAACACTACGGTAGATACTGAAATAAGTGAAACTGAGGTAAGCATGGAGTGTGAGAAAAGAGCTTGAAAGATTGGGACTGGAGAGATGGCTCAGCAGTAAGAGTGCTGGCTGCTATCACAGAGGACCTGGGTTCAATTCCCAGCACCCATATGGCAGCTAACAATCATCCTTAACTCCAGTTCCAAGGGATCCTATGCCCAATTCTGACCTCCTCAGGCCTCACATGACACAGGTGCACTTAACACATGCAGACCATATACACTCATACACACAAAATTAAAACAATAAATAAATATTTTTTTAAAATTATAAAGCCCATTTCCAACCCTCACAGAGCATTCCCTAATGAGCAATGTTTACTGGGTGTCAGTGTCCATGTGGTGTTGAGGGGCACACCTCCCATGCTGGCTGGCCCATGGTGAAGCGGAAAGGAAGCATTCTCCTTTACAGAGCTGAAACTAGAGAAGAAAACACATGTTAAAACAGAATTAAATGTAAATGTCATAGATAAATGTTAAGCAGCATAAGTGCTTCAGAAAATTAAATAAATTAACACTAAAGGAAAGAAAAACTGTCACTCAAAGATAATTACGTTTATTAGTAGAGAGAGGCACTTCCAGGCTCTGTACATATATATATATATATGTATGTATATATATACATATATATACACAAACACACATAAAATATACTGTATATGAAACTAAAATACATATATCTGATAAACTCCTTTTTCTTTTAATAACACATTAGGATTTTTATGTCAATAAATGCTCATGCACATTATCATTTTAATAAGTGCTTAAGAGTTTATTGCATTATATGGTTTTTAAATTTTTGTTCAGTAATCTGCTTCTGTTTACTTATTTCCACTCTGTCAGCTATTTAAAATTTTTGTATTTATCCTCATTAAATATCACTTTATGCCAGTATTTTCTTTCATTTATCTCTTAAAATAAAATTATATAATTAAGATATATTGTGTGAAATCCACAAAAATTCAATTAAAAATTTTTTAAGAAAAGCAAAGAATGAAAGCAAGAGATGTAAGATAATCCAATAAAATAAAACACCTATGTAATTATATATTTATATATAATTTATATATAATATTTATGTATTCACTCAGCAAATACATTTATTAGTATTATAAAGTAGATGTTGCCAGTATATGGAAGTCCTATATTTTCCACTAAACATTTGTCAATTCCAAATGTAATTGAGAACAATTAGTCAATGTTGAATAAAGAGTTCAAAGTATGAGTATCTTTGGTTTCAAGAGAAAAAATAAAAGAGTTGATCCTAACAAAGCATTTGAGAGTACAAGGTCAAGTCTCCAGAAAGTTCTTTAAGAAAGAGTTGAGCTAAACACTTAAATTTTAAGAATCCAGGAAACACGTTTGAATCATTTTGTTATATGTTGCGTTTCCTTATTTAAATTATATGAAGAATCCTTGCACTTGGGAGGCAGAGGCAGGCGGATCTTTGTGAGTTCAAGGCCAGCTTGGTCTACAGAGTGAGTTCCAGGACAGCTGGTACTACAAGGAGACCCTGTCTCGAAAAGACCAAAAAAAATAATAATAATAAAATAAAATAAAAAAATAAATTATATGAAGAATCTTTTGGCAGCTACAAAATTGAATTACTTGCAAGCTACCCATATTCACTTAAAAATCCAAATGGTTAGTGTGTTGCATTCTCTAGGGGAGCAGAACTGATAGAATGAATATAAATCACAAAGGGGATGTATTAGATTGGCTTACACAGTATGTACTGGGAAGTCCAACATGGGCTGTCTGAATACTAGAGGGGCTGAGAGACCTGTAGCTGTTTAGTCCATGGGGCTATATGCCTCAACAGTTCCAGTCTACTTTCGAAGGCATGGAGGATTCTTAGACAGTGGGTGGTCTTAAGTCCACAATGAAAGGCTGAAAAAGCTTGGCTCTAATGTCTGGCAACAGCAGTAGCAGCAGCAGAAAAGTAGATGCACTCAACAGCAAGGAGCAAAGCCAGACAGGCAAAAGCACCTCTACAGCTCTGCTTTTGCCCTAGGTCTCTATATGTAGGCTGCTTCTGGAAGGTGCTGCCAACTCTGGAAGAGTGTCTTCCCCTCGCAATTCTTTCAAGAAATGCCCTCACAGACACTGCCAAAGTGGATCTCAGTTGATTTCAGATCCAATCAGGTTGACCAGATTTTATATATTAGTTACTTGTGAAAAACACCTGACAAGAGAAGCATAATGAAGGAGGGGTTTGCTTTGAATTTCAGGTGGCGAGAACAGTCTATAGTGGTGGGGAAGGTATCATAGCAGGCCCTTGGTGAAGCATCAGGTCACATTGCATCCATAAGCAAGGAACATGGAGTGCCCAATGCCTGCATCTCCTCACTTTCTGTATCCAGCCCAGGACTGCAACCCACTGAGTGGTGCTGCCCAAAGTTGGGAAATTCTTACCTCAATTAATTCAATCTGGACACTCTCTCAGATATACCCAGAGGCTTGCCTCCATGGTGTGCTAAATCCCATAAAATGGACATTCAAGGTTAACCATCACAGTTGGATGAGTATTTCAATTAACTAATTAGCCACAATTACTTAATCATTTTTACTAAACAACCAACTTTTCTTTTTAGCCACCATGTGGGTGCTGGGAATTGAACCCAGGTCCTCTGCAAGAGGAGCCAGTGCTCTTAACCACTGAGCCATCTCTCCAGCTCCAACAACCAACTTTTAAAACTTTTTTTTATTATTTTCTTAAGATTTTATTTATTATTTTCTTAAGTGTATGAATGTACTGTCTGCATGTAGTCGTGCAATGTCGCAGAGATCAGAAGAGGGTGTCAGATTCCCCTGGAACTGGAGTTAAAGATGATTCTTAGCCTCCATGTGGGTGCTGGGAATCAAACCCGGGTCCTCTTCAAGAGCAGTCAGTGCTCTTAACCGCTGAGCCATCTTTCCAGCTCCCAACATTTAAAATTTTAAGAGTGAGGGTAATTCATACCCCACTTCGAAGGATGAGGCAAGGGAATAATGAATTAAGACCACCCTGAGTTGCAGAGAGACTTCAAGGGCAGACTGGGCTCCTTAGCAGGACCTTATTTCAATAAATAAATAAATAAATGAATAAAATTTTAGAAATAATTTAATTTAATTTTGATTGTTGTTCTGGATTTTCTATAGAAGACTGTTGAAAGTTATTATCCTTAGCTATGAAGGAAATTAAAATTAAAAGTACATTGAGATTCCACCTCACCCCAGTCAGTATGGCTATCATTAAGAAAAGAATTAACAACAAAAGCTGGGGAAGATTCAGAGAAAGTGGTACCCTTACATACTTCTTGTGAGAATGTAAACCTGTGCAGCCACTATAAAAGTTAGGATGGAGGCTCCACAAAATACTAAAAATAGAACTACCATATGATCCCTCTGTAGTAACTTTGAGTTTTACCACAGAATTTCCACATCCATTTATTATTGCACTGTTGACAATAGCCGAGATATACAACTAGCCTGGGAACCAATTGTTCAAGTTTGCTTCTCCATTGCTGAGATAAAAGCACTGACCAAAACCACCATGAGAAGGAAAGGGTTTATTTTACCTTTAGCTCACAGTTCATCATGGAGGGAACCCAGGCCAGGAGCACTGTGCAGGAGCTAAAACCACCCTGCTTTCTTATACAACACAGGACTACCTGCTCAGTGGTGGCACTGCCCACAGGGGGCTGGGTCCTCCCACATCCCTCAAAAATCAAGAAAATGCCTCACAGACATAGCCACAAGGCAGATCCCATAGAAGCAATTCCCCAGTTGAGGGACTCCAGGTCTATTACATTGACATCTTCAGCTACCAGCACAGCACTCAACATACAATGAACAAAAATGTGGTACATATGTGTACTGGCATTTTACTCATCTCCAAAGAGTGAAATTATGTCATTTGCTGGAAAATGGATGGAATTGAAAATCACCTTGTTAAGAAATCACTTATTAGCACTCAGGAGGCAGAGGCAGGTGGGTCTCTGAGTTCAAGGCCAGCCTGGTCTAGATAGTGAGTTCCAGGCCAGCTAGGACTAAAGGGAGACCCTGTCTCAAAAAAGACCAAAGAGAGAGAGAGAGAGAGAGAGAGAGAGAGAGAGAGAGAGAATCACTTACTTCCTTAAGCAAAATAAGCCAGACTCAGAAAGACCATTGTGACATGTTTTCTCTCACAGACCAAATATAAATGTGTGTGTGTGTGTGTGTGTGTGTGTGTGTGTGTGTGTGATCACAGTTAGTGGGGAGTCTATGTTAGGGAAAGAAAAAGTTAAAAGTGAGTGGAGGAGCAACTAGAGAAGTGCCCCAGTAGGTTCAACTGTCTACTTGACACAGCCTCAATTGAGGAATTGCCAGATCAGACTGGCCTGTGGGCATGTCTATGGGGGATCATCTTGATTAAAGAATGTAGGAGGTCTCACTCAGCCTACTGTGCGTAACACAATTTCCTGGGAAGGTGGTGCTGAACTATCTAAAAATTGAGCTAAGCATAAGCCTGTCTACAAGCCAAACACTATCTTCCACAGTCCCTACCTAGCTTCTCTGTCTGTGAAGTGAGTTTTATGGTATGTCACAGCAGGCAGGCCTGAGTGCATGTTCCTGCCTTGACTTCCCCCAAACATGGACAGTAACCTGGAATTATAAGCCATAGAAACCCTTTCCTTCCTTATATTGATATGTTATCACAGCAACAGCAAAGAAACAATAACAAGAGGACAATATGAGTAAGTGTATTAGCCACTTTTCTGTATCTGTGATAAAACTACCATGACCAAGAGACTTATGAAAGGAAGCTTTTATTTGAGCTTACAATTGATTGATGGTTCCAGGGAATTAGGGTTCATTGTGGCTGGGAGGCATAGTGGCAGGAGCTGGAGCAGAAAGCGAGGTTCATGTCTTCAATTGGGCATGGGAAGTGAGAGCAACTGGCTTTTTGAACTCTCTAAGCCTGCCCCCAGTGATGTATTTCCTCTAGCATGACCACACCTTCTAAGATCTCCCAAAATAGTGCTACCAACTGGGGACAAAATGTCTGAATACTTGAAGCCTATGGCAGACATTCTTATTCAAACCACCACAGTAAGAAAGATAAAAATCTCACCTTTTCTTTCTCTTTTTTTTTTTTTTTTTTTTTTTTTTTGGTCTTTCAAGACAGGTTCTCCTGTAGTCCCAGCTGTCCTTGAACTCACTCTGTAGCCAGGCTGGGCCTTGAACTCACAAAGATCCGCCTGCCTCTGCCTCCCAAGTGCTAGGATTAAAGGTGTATGCCACAACACCCAGCTTAAAGACGGTTCTCAGCAGCCATGTTGGTGCTCAGAATCAAACCTGAGTCCTCTGCAAGATCGGTCGGCTCTCTTAACCACTGAGCCATCTCTCCAGCCCCAAAATATAACATTTTTTCACAATCAGTTCCCAACTATATATACATACATTATATCTGAAAGATGAGTTCCAACAAGCTTATTCACTATTATACTTTTAATGACTCATTTTTAAAAATAAATTGAGGATGAAAATGATACAGCACTACTAACTTGAGATGTTCTTATCGTTTTCTTGATATCTTCAATTTTCTTTTTTTTTTTTTTTTTTTGGTCTTTTCGAGACTGGGTCTCCCTGTAGCCTCCCAGCTGTCCTGGAATTCACTCTGTACACCAGATTGGCCTTGAATTCACAAAGAACCACCTGCCTCTGTCTCCCAAGTGCTAGGATTAAAGGCCTGCACCACTATGCCTGGCTAGTATCTTCAACTTTCTGAGGGACAAATCCTCTTCCTTTGTACTCTCACTTTATTACAAATATACTAGTAACACAGCATAATTCTATAACTGAAAGATTATATTCTTTGAAGTCTATTCCCCTATTATATACCCAGGACAAGAAACAGATTTTGTTCATTTAATAGTCCCAGTACTTAACTATGAAAATGCTAGATACAAGCATGTTGGTTTAGGGTACTGTTTCTTTAACATATTTTAATCTCCTCATTGCAAATGCAGTAAATATTCCACTTGAAAACAACTAAATTAATGCCTTTAATCCCAGTACTTGGGAGGCAGAGGCAGGTGGATCCCTGTGAGGTTAATGCCACCTTGGTCTACATAGTGATTTCCAGGCCAGCTGTGGCTACAAAGAGACCCTGTCTATAAAAAGAAACAACTGAGTTAAAACTATGGATGGTTAGTTGTCAGATTAACTAAAAGACACTCAATTAAATTTGAATTTCACAAAACATTTTTTGGCACAAGTTATGTCTCAAATCATGCATGTTTATCTAAAATTTAAATTTTACTGGGCATTTGTGTATTTATTTTCTAAAGGTGGCAATCTAAAATTGGCTGCACTTGAAATAATGAGCAATTTCCTAGAATACCATTTGAACTTTTATTAAAGTTTCTCCCTGGTTTAAATAAAATACACCAAAATATTCATAAAATAGAATAAGATACATTACAGCACAGAGCACACTGGACAAGTTTCTACTTGAGCTAAAGAGCCGTCTTCTCAGGAGTACTATGGACAAGACCCAGGTGTTGCTATGAAACTTAGACAACATGATTTCTAAGTTTACTTTTCTCACATTATCTCAAGCTTTCATTCTGGAATTCTTTTTACCTAGCAAAGAAAGCCAAAAATGACCAGAGTGTGGAGAATAAGAGTCTACCAAGTGTGTGTCCCTGGATAGGGGGACATATATATAATATATAATATATTATATAATTTTTGGACAGTTTAGCATTCACTTTTTGGTACGTAAGTGTTATTTATTCAGTATTTCAAATATATATTTATTGTTACATTTTACATTATCAACTACAGTGGGCCTATTATGACTGGCATTTAAAGTTAGCAATTTCACAACTGATCCTTATGTCAGCTTTTGCCTCTTTCTGAAATGTAGGATCTTTTTCCCTTTCTTTATATTTACTAATTCTGTATTCTACCTATACATTTTNTATATTACCCACCCAGAGCTCAAGGACCATTTCGGAAGAGGGGGGCAGAAAGATTGTAAGAGCCAGAGGTGGTGGATGACCCCAAGGAAACAGTTTTCCAAGCTTCTGGAAACCTGCTCGTAGGAACCTACAGCAATGGTGTCAGCAGGCACACGACCCAAGCAGACTCAATCAGACAAAAACCCAACACAGAACTGGGGCAATGGGCAAAAGGACCCAACCTTAGCTAAGGAACAATTGGCGGCTGGGTAAGGAAAGTTCATCTTTACGGGAATGATGCTAGACAGGCTGAACAGGCTCCAGTGGATAAACACTGAGGGACATGTGGGGACTCAAACTTGACTTGATAGGCCTTAACGTTTATAACAGAATGCATAAAAGCTGGTGGGGGTGGGTATAGGGAGCTGCAGATAGGGGAAGGGATGTAAATATATTAAGATGTATTTGTATGTAATGCACACAAATTCATTAAAATTTATATTGAATAAAATTAGAAAGTTTGTAATTTTAAATTTTTTTTCATTCATCTCCACCAATAACCTCTGAGTTCTACGTGAGACTTTGATGGCCAGCCTCCTTCCCTTGCTCCAGACCACCATCTCAATTATCTTTACTGTTGTGATAAAATAAGCCCTAAAAAGCCACTTAAAGGACAGGGGCTTATTCAAGGGGAAGTCTAAAATGTCAAGGAAAGCATGGGAGATGGAGTCAGTCAGGAAGCAGAGAGCACCGAATGCTGGTGTTTAACCAGCTTTCTCCTGTGGTGCAGTCCAGGACCCACCCAGGGGATTGGTTCAGGCCCTTTTCGGGATAGGTCTTCCCATCTCAATTAACCTGATCAAGAATCTCTCACAAGCACTTCCAAGAGGAATGCCTCCTGGGAGAATCTAGATCCTGCCCATCTGATCATCAATAGTAATCATCTCCTCACTCTACTAGCAGTATTATGGTGGATATTTGAGACCAAAGGGCACCTTTTTTTCCACATTTCCAGGTTCTGGCAACCTGGAACAAGGACTGATTAGGCCATGTGTGGGTGTTGGAAACAGAGACAAATTATTAAGAAAGATTGTTTCTGAGCAGAAAAGTAGACCAGAGAGCCAGAAAGAAGGCCGGAAACTGAGCGGCACTGGATATAAGAGCCGTGACCCTTATGGGTCATTTACACAGCGCTGATCTTCTCCCACCTGTGCTTGCTTTGTCCCCTTTTCTCTGTCATTTGTTCCTTCCCTATGCTAATTTTGGTGGTTCCTGAGCTTCCCTCTCCTGCCTCAGTAGGTAGTCCCAGAAGGACACAATGTGGAGGTCAGAACAGCTAGGTCTAAGCACAGCAGCCAGGCTGCATTTCGAAAGCTCCTTGTGAGCACAGATTTATTCCCTACCAGATCAGTTTTGCTCAGTTGCTTTTCCCAGACTCTCATCTGCTGCCAAGGTTAATGCAGGTCCTGACTCTGCCTGTTGATTCTTATTAATTAAGCCAATCAATGATCTTGTATGGTACAGTGTCTGTTTTTAATATAACCTATTTGACAAGGGTGTATTAATTTAGGAGAAATATGCACTGGCATTCTGGCATGCACTTTTCCTAATTATCTCACAGCCTTCATTCAGCAGTGAAATTAAGCTGTGGTTATCACAATTAATGGAAGCCCATAGCTCTTAGCTAAGTGATCTCCACAAGTCACCTGGTCTTTTCTGGCTCTAGGTGGTATAAACATGGGCTGTGCTATCCATGCAGTGTCTGAAGAATGCATAATTTGATTAGGGTATGGGTGTTTTAGAAAAATCTCTTACTTTGAAGCAACAGGATGACCCTGGAGTCTGATCTGTTTATTTAAATGGAAGGATAACAGTGTCACAATGACAAGACTATGATCAAACACTTAGCAATAACAGGGGCCAGGCAGAGAGGCAGATTCAGGAGCTATGCCAGGTGGTGGGTGGGGGTGGGGCAGATATAAGGGCCAGTTGATGGGAAGAAGCACTGTAAAAAGCTGTCAGCTTGACATCACAACATAACATGGTTGTTGTATCTATGAATTCACAAGCACAGTGGCTACCTGCACAATGTGGGACCCATCAACATTGCATCCTAAATGGTAGAGGAGCTCAGAAGGCCCCACCCCTCACTGAAGAGCTGTAATCAGTTAATAGTTGCTAGGAGAGGAGAGTCCTAGTCCTCATTAGTACCCACTGGTAAATTTCCCTGTATCAAGTAAAAAGCCTTCCACCCAGGCACATGGAGGCAACCCTAGTTAAAAGCAGTGAGCTACAAACAAAAATGACATGAAAATAGAGTGAGACTTGTTGGGAAGAAAGGGAGGAGGAAGAGAATAAGACGATGAAAGTAATCTGACCTTACAGTTACATGTTAAAGGTCAGAAGGCCAGGGCTGGAAAGACGACCCAGCAGAGGATCCAGTTCTGTTCCCAGCACCCACATGTTGGTAAGCAACCATCGCCAACTTCATTTCCAGGGTATCTGACACACTCTTCTGGCCCTTACTGACACTGAATGACACAGACACCTTTACATACATGTAAGCAAAACATTCATACACATAAAATAAAGTGTATTATCAGAAGGCAGATGCTCTGTAAACATCAGATAACATAAAATCATCTATTCTTCCCTTACATTGTTCTTGAGCTCTAAAAATGTACTCTGTATTGTCGACAATTGTGGTTTTTTGGGGGGAGGGGGAGGGCCTTTTTGACACAGCATCTCCCTTTAGTCCCAGCTGGCCTAGAGCTCGCTATATAGACCAGGCTGGCCTTGAACTCACAGAGATCCACCTGCCTCTGCCTCCTGAGTGCGGGGATTACGGGTCTGCACAACCACGCCTGACTGCAATTTTCTTAAAACCTTGGAAGATGAGCTGGGCATGGTGGCAAACCCCTGTAGTCTCAGCAGGTGGATCTTTGTGAGATCAAGGCCAGCCTGAGCTACATAGGGAATTCCAGGCCACCCGGGGCTACAGAGAGACCTTGTCTCAAAAAGACAAAAATAAATAAAAGAGAAAGCTATCTCAAAAAAAAAAAAATCACACTTGGTAGAATTCAGAACTACAGCTTTCTCCTATGATATGATTCATGATGCCCATTCATTCACCAGATAAGTGCCTAACTCCAGAGACTGAGAAACAGTGCAGAGAAACCTATGAATAAAATAGAAAACCAGCACTTCCTGCATCAAACTACAATCTAATCACTGAGACAGTGAATTAAGCAAGTCAATTAAGCCAATAACTATAAATTGTGAAACGTCTTCTAATTAAGAATAAACAGGTTCCTGGGCTGGAGAGATGGCTCAGCAGTTAAGAGTGCCGACTGCTCTTGCAGATGACCCGGGTTCGATTCCCAGCACCCACATGGCAGCTAAGACCTGTCTTTAAGCTGGGCGTGCTAGCACATGCCTTTAATCATAGCACTTGGGAGGCAGAGGCAGGTGTATCTCTGTGAGTTTAGGGCCAGCCTGGTCTACAGAATAAATTCCAGGCCAGCTGGGGCTATAGGGAGACCCATCTCAAAATTATAAAAAATATAAATAAATAAAAATAAACGGCTTCTTTTGTCACCAGGATCACCTTTGGGCCCCTCCTCAGCTCACTTTTGATTTCCAGCAAAAGAATTCAGATGAGGGATAGGAAGATGCCTCAATGGATAAAGTGCTTGCTCCCCAAGCATGAGGGCTGCTCCCCAGAACCCACATAAATGCCAGGTGGGTGTGCCAGCGCCCCCCCCCCCGTAAGTCCAGTACTCAAAATTTGATCCCCAGATAAAGATGGCTAGTCTGACAAGCCATACAGGAGAGCTGGGGGTCCAATTGAGAGCCTTGCTTCAATGAATAAGTGGAACATCTTCAAAGGAGACCAAACATCAGCCTCAAACCTCCACATGCACAAACCACACACATGTACACACCACACACATGTACACACCACACATACATACAATTGTCATAGCTGGCTTCAGCTGTCAAACTTGGTATATGGGGGAAGAAGGAACTTCATTTGAAGAACTGTCTCCATGGATTGGCCTTAGAGGCATTTTCTTAATTGTTAACTGATGTAAGAGAGTCCAGCCCATTGTGGACAATGCCATTCCTAGGCAGGTGAGCCTGGGCTATATAATGTAGCTGAGTAAGCCAAGGAGAAGCAAGCCATTAAGCAGCATTCCTCGGTTGATTTCTGCTCCAATGAACTGCCTTGAGTTCCCACCTTGGCTTCCCTCAATGTTGGACTATACAACTTGTAAGGGAAAATAAACCCTTTTGACTCCAAGTTGGTTTGGGTCAAAGGTTTTATCACAGCAACAAGAAAGCAAACTAGGACAACATACAAAAATAAATAAGTAAATATAAAGAAAAGAATTCAGCTGAAATGCAAAAAGCACAGTATAGAATATAGATAGAATGTGTTACAGAGTAAAGTAGAGCCCTCTCAAGAGGTGAAAGGGGACAACATCCAAGGGGATCGTTGTCATAAAACACATTATAAAGGAGTAAGAGAGAACAATGTCCAAAGAGACCATTGTACATTATACCATTCCCAAAGCTTCTGGAACAGGAAGATTTTCCTGAGGGTTGTTTTCTTGTTCCAGCCTGCTTGATTGACAAAGCCATTTGGATTAGCTCTTAAGAGAGGGAAGAATGAGATGCACTTGTTCTTTTCTAGAAAGCCCCCTCAGACTACACAGTAATCTTATGTTCTTCCAGGTGGTTCAGAATGTCACAGTACTGTCCAGGGAGATGAGTCAGATCCCACTCTTTCAGCCAAAAACCAAAGTCTTGCAGTTGCATTTCTTGGTTTTACAAGCTGTTTGTTTGTAGGGAGGGAGTCCATCCCCAAAGACCTTGAAGTCAGCTGATACATAGCTAACTACCTGATAGAAAGTGACTGGAAGAAGCCAGCTTTTGAAAGGATATTGAGGAAAGACTTCCCCAAACAGGTGACATCTGAACTGAGACTTGAATGGTCAAAGGGAGGCAGCCTTATTGAGAGCTAAGCAAAACAATCTGGCAAGGAAGTAGCCAATACAGATCCTGTAGCAGAACTTTTCTTATTCTAGAAACCAAACGCAAGATCCAGGATCTGATGTTAAAGAAAGAAAAGGGCTAAGAAAGGGACCCTCTGTGAAACTCTTCTCTGCTGAATCTATGTAAGAAACAGTTGACTGCATACCCGTTCCCCTTGACCAATGGATAATAAGCACCTTGGGGACATAATGAAACTTGGGATGCTTTGTGTCCAATAAATCTTAGATGAATTTACTTTTATTTGTTAGGATATACTACAAATTACCATTGTGTCTGTGAAAGGAAAAAGTTGCTCAATTTCTGAAAAACTTTCTAATTATAATAGTTAATATTTATTGAACTGCTATTTGTTAGCTATTGTTCTGAGTTACTTGTGCATATTCATTTCCTTTAGAATTATAAATATTCAGGGTAAATATTACATTCGTTTCCATTATAAAGATAAAAATTAAGGACAGATGTGTCAATAAATAAAATTGAGAAAATAATGACTGTTTTAACCAGAATATGAATCCAGAAAGGCTTGCATCCACTATATACACAGTCATGATGCTAATGTTCCTAGGGGTATAAATTTGTCTTGGAAAACTAATTAGGCCATTGGGTATTTGATGTTGTGAGAATTAAGTCAGACATTTGACATGCCATGGAAGGAATATACTTACCCTGAATAAGTACTACTCGGGGTACAAGAAATATGCCTTTAATAAATTTCTATCTCTGCTTTCTTGGTTATAAGAAAGGATTATCTAGTCACACTTCAAATGGTTCCAGTGTTGCTATAGAAACTGCTTTTTCCTATGTTTTGAGGTGATGCTCAGCTTGTAAAATACTCACCTAGAAACAATAGCTCAGTCCTACCAATAATACAAGCACTAGTGGGTGGCTATGGAACATTTTTCCCAATAGTCTCTACCTCTTTCTTTCCCTCTCTCCCCATATCATTCAAATATAGACTCTAACTAAAATTAGTGTATTTGCTATACAAACATAGTCTTAATTCAGATTGCTCGCATCCTTCTTCCACCACCTGCTTGCTTCCCTTGAGATGCTGTTAAATAAAACTGTGGCATATTCACGGCGTGCCAATGATGTGAGAGAGAGCTGTGACTTAGAAGACTTCTGTTCCTCAGTTATTAACTTTCCAGGAGATGTTTTCCTAAAACATAAACAAGGACAAATGATGAATTCATGAACAGTGTTCATAAAAGCAGGAAGATCAAGTTTTCTTGCTTTTACATTTTTAGTATCATTTAGGTAAAGCAGTGTATCACAGACTCTTGTCTCAGTCATCCTTCTGATTCATGATGATGGGCCCAAGTCTTTCCCATCCAATGCCTAAAATATCTTAAGTAAATGTTCCTGTAACTTCCCTGGCAGGAATGAAGATATTCTAATAAGACATTTGTGCATTTGTGTCCCTCTCATTGGTATCAGACAATTGAAACAATCCACCCCCCAAGAAATTGGAATTTCTCCAGGAATCTCATGCTAGGAGAAGAAAGAAGTTCTAGTCTGTCTTTCAACAAAAGAAACAGCTCTCACTTCAAAGCAAAAAGAGATGGTTTATTCTGGAGCCAGCTATGAGTGACTACGGGGAGGGAACACAGATTTTGGTTCCCCAAATACCATATACCAATGAGGTAGAAACTCCAAGAACTTTTTATAGTAACAGAAGAAAGGAAATCATAAATCATTCAAGTACACTGGTGGGCACATTCAGTAGCAGCTACAGCAAAGCTGGGAAGATTCTCCTATAGCTCTCAGATGCTGATGAGATTCTTCGCCTTTTGGTTGCTAGGAACTGTTGATCTACTAAGTTAATGGTTTCCAAAATGTTTTCATCTGCCAGTCACAGGATTTTTAAGTCAGAAACAGAGATGGACAAGAATGGCTATTTAGGGGCCAAAGATGACCCAAGATAAATGGTAATTGGGCTCTCAACCTGCAAGATTACAAACTCTCCACAGTCACTGGAACTCTATCCAGTTGATCAGCCTTGCAGAAGGCTCAGTTGGAACATGCATTTTTTCTGGGAGCTTCCATTGACAACTTCTTGTGCCATCCGGAGGAAGAACTTGCCTCCCAACAAAACATTTGACACAGTTCTGATATCTTGTCAGAACACCTTGCAAAGACAAATGTAGAGACTGGATACAGAGACTTGGGCAGAGATGAAGAGGAAGGGCCAGATTGATTAGCCATGCATACCTCTTTCCCTCCATTTAAACCTAAATCTCATTTTATGACCCTCAAAGATGGATGTGGAAGGGTTACTGGAACTCTGTTTCTCTTCCAATGTGACTACATTCAATAAATCTTCTTTCTATTTTTCACTATTACTTCTTTGTTTCATTGTCTTATTGAGGATAAGTGACTGTACCTGGTTTGTTATAGTTTGGTCAGAGCTCAGAATGCCTAATTATACCAATAACATTATGATGCCTTTAATGCTTTGAGAAATAAATGTATGAGAATAAGATGGTAAAAAAAGAGTTGTGTATTTATTTCCCTAGTGGCCCCTAACCACAGAAATTGCTCACCCCTTTTATACATATTGCCAAACATGTTCAATCAACATCAAGATTAGTTTTGCATAAGTCATTTTATTCTGTGATCAAATATGTAAACTGTGATCTGGTACACTTGTTTATTTTTATTTAGACCTACATACTGTCTCTACAAGTTAATTTTAAGCATGTTGGTGCTATTTACTTTAGCATTGTTCCCTTATGTTTTATTAATCCAGTGTCAGGCACATTGGATAAGCATAATACAATTTGATTATTAGCTAGCTAAGGAATGTGGAAATGCAGAATTTAGGGAAATTTGTCATGGAGCGACTAATTCTGTCATTTACATTGGGAAGTTACCACAGAAACATTCCATTTGTTCTCACTTGAGAAATCTTGAAAAGGTAGAAAGAAAATAGAATGGTGGGGGATGAAAGAAATATGAAAGAGATTTCCTACTGGAGAGACAGTTCATTGAGACCGCAATAACACATGATTTAGAGTAAGATGATCCAAGATCCAACAATGTGAGACCTTGACAAATAGTTGAATTATGTCTCTCCCTAAAACATAAATATTAATACCTTTCCAAGCAAATGGAAATGCTAGTATGAATTTAAAAGAGACAGAATTCTTTGATCTTATAGTGGGAGGGAATTTCAGCTAGCTGAAACCTCAGGAACAACACTACGAGTGCTCATAGTGTCTGAGCCTTGACAGTGCTGAAACTTGAGAAGCTTGTAGATCTAAAAACCATGAGCTAAATGTCTTACATAATCAAAAGAGAGGTGTAGTTGTCCCTACAGAGGTGAAGATTCTGAAGAGAGACATTTATGTACCTCCCTTTGGCTATCAGACTATTGAGATAATGAACCCCAACAAATTGGGATTTCCTCTTGTAGTTTCATGCCTAGATAAAGAAAAAGTGGGGGTCCTGATGCCAGGAAGAGGAATATTGTCCAGCAGATTGTTTCCAGGAAAGAGATTTCACAGTTCTGACAACTTCTCAGGCCCCCTGGCAGGAGACTAGAGCTGAGGCAGTGATGTGTCCACGCTGGGTGCGGCCACCCCTTGGTGAGAACTGCATACTTACAACTATCTCTTGTCTTCTATTTTAACCTAATCCTCATGCCAAGAACATAGATGGCCTTGGGGGTCAGGGAACCCCTTTTGTTCCTGTTCCTAATGTGCCCCCCATGAATATATCCTGTTTCTCTGCTTTTCACTATTGTTTGTTTCTAATTATCCTATTGAGGACAGATGGCTGAGCCTCCTCATTCGGGCTGCTAGAGCTCAGGTTTTGATCCTAACAGCTCTGGAACAGTGGAGAAGGAATCACAAGCCATAGGTGCGTAGCTTCACTCCCCCAGGTTCATTGTCATTTGAAGAACATACTACTGAGAGAGTTATTACAAGTCATATATTCACCTTTAGACCAATTCCTTTGGTGACAGTGACAAGATGATAGAGACTTATGTTAAAGGTGTGGCGGCACATGCCTTTAATCTCAGCACTCAGGAGGTGGAGGCAGGCAGATCTCTGTGAGTTAAGGCTAGCCTGGTCTACAGAGCGAGCTCCAGGCCAACTGGGACTAAAGGGAGACTCTGTCTCAAAAATACCAAAAAAAAAAAAAAAAAAAAAAAAGAAACCACCCTAAATGAAGCAGACTCATTAGTAGAGGCCATTTGTTCTGAGATTCCTCACCCCTTCCTATCTTGCTCCATTATGAGGCAATGGAACACAGAATAATACAGCACAGGGAACAACCAAATTATCTAAATGTTAATGACAATAATTACTGGCCTGGAGAAAATCTTTTAGTACAACTGAAATATTTCATAAACATCACTGGGAGGATTTTGTGGGGGTAACAGTTTTCTAAGCAACCAGGGGCCCTTATCAAACAAGCAACTTCCCACAAAGGACAGAATATTCATTCAGGATGACATGGAAGTCAGTAATGTAGAACAACCAAAAGAGATTAGCAAGGGAGAAAAGAATGAGTTCACAGTGAAGGTCACAGTGACAAAGCCTGACTAACAGGACGCTGGGGAGACAATGGGTACCCTGGTGACCGCAGACTACAGCCTTGGCTGTCGCTGGCTCATCTCACAGTTAGCACACTGGGCTTGCTCGGTTTAGAAACTGCCAATTTATGATCTTTGTATTGACAGGGAAAAAATGTCGGGCTTACAGAAGGGACTACCAGAACCTTGAAGAGTGTCTTATTTTTCTGTTGCTGTGATAAACCTCCATGACCAAAGGAATTTATAAATGGATGAGGTTACTTGAACTTACAATTCCAGAGGAATCAGAGTCCATCACCACAGGAGGCAAGAGGTGGCTTGATCAGAAACAGGAACTCACATCCTAAAGCAGACACAGGAAGCAGAGCGGGACTGGGGATGTGGCAAGGCTGANGAAAGAAAGAAAGAAAGAAAGAAAGAAAGAAAGAAAGAAAGAAAGAAAGAAAGAAAAAAAGAAAGAAAGAAAGTCTCATGTGTTGATGCACACCTGTAGTCCCAGCACTTGGGAGGCAGAGGCAGGTGGATATTTGTGAGTTCAAGGCCAGCCTGGTCTACATAGTGAGTTCCAAGACAGCTGGGGGCACAGGGAGACCCTGTCTAAAAAAGGTTGAAAGAAAGAAAGAAAGAAAGAAAGAAAGAAAGAAAGAAAGAAAGAAAGAAAGAAAGAAAGAAAGAAAGAAAGAAAGAGAGAGAGAAAGAAAGAAAGAGAGAGAGAAAGAAAGCCTTTTATTTTTACCGCCTGAAAAAGAACAAGGAACAGAGGCTGGATAGATGACATAGCAGTTAAGAGCACTGGCTGCTCTTGCAGAGGACCCAAGTTTGAAACCCAGCATCCACATGGTAGCTAACAACCATCTGTAACCCTAGTTCCAGGAGATCTGATACCCTCTTCTATCCTCCACAGGCATTGCACAACAGGAGTGCACTTACATGCAGGCAATACATTCATACACATAAGTAAAAATATATCAATCAAAAAAGTTAAAGAAAGAACAAGAACCTGATGAAATAAGCAGTCAATAAAGAGAAGGAGCAGAGCTAGCCAAAGCCCTGAGAAGAAAGAACAAGCTCACAACAGGTTACAGGCCATGTTGGATAAACTGACAGGTGATCCTCTGAGCTACATGTTGACAAATTTTCTTCCTAATGTTTTAATCAGCATATATTCTACATAATATGTTCCCTTATGACATCATCATACATGTACTTAATACATTTTTATCATATCCACCACTTCCCATTACCCTCTCTTGGCTCCTCCCATTCCTGATGAATCCATTCTTCCTCTTAAATAGTCACCTTTCTATCTTCATGTTCTTCTTTTTGAAATAACCCAATAAGATTTTACTTGCTTCATTAAACTCAAAAGCTTCCGTACAACAAAAGACAACTAATCTATGAAAAAAAACATCAAGAGCTTTCCCACTAAGGTGTACAACTTCCCCAGTCATGGGCTTTTACCAAGTTTACATTATCAGATGTGAAGTCCTTCCTGTGGATCAGGCATCAAATCCAATGAGAAAGTAGTTGGTTATCCCCATTACAGACTTGCCATTATTGTACCAGTGGGCTCCTCCTGGCTGCCCAGTTGGTAGTAGTGCACACAGTGTCCACGGCTATGTAAGACTGTTGATGACAATTCTCCCCAACAGCCTGCATAACACCTTCCTTCACTATAAGTGGTAGCCAACAGGGAGGAAGTTTCCAACCCTACCCATGGCAGTTTGAATGAAAAATGGCCCCCAAAGGTTTTAAATATTTGAATACTTGGTGGCACTGGAGGAAGCACCTCCTGGCAGGTTGTGAGAGTCCTTAACCTTGACCCACCTGTTTCCATTTCCCCTGCCTGTTTGGAGATGTGCATGCTCAGCTTTTCATTCTGGCTGCCTTCTGCCATGCCACCTCACCATCATGGGCTCTTATCCCTCTGGATGCTCAAGCCCAGTAAACACTTCCTCCTATAAGTTACCTCGCTCATGGTGTTTTATCACAGAAACAGAAAGGAACTAGTACCCAGTCCCAGCTTGGTTTCTCTATTACTGTGACCAAAGCATGCAGTGTCTTCAGGAGTAGCCTCACCATCTAATTCTGGTGGGCAGCCAACAGCAGTAGCAATCGCCTGTATTGCTTTGGGCATCTCAGGGGCCTTTCTGACCTGCATAGTAGCCTTGGTGTTTTCATGTAATGACTTGTAGTTTTCATGTAATGACCTGGGCTTACCCAACCAGGCAGTTTCTTTTTTCTATCTCTGTTTCTTTCTCCACCCATGAAAGTTTCCTACATTCAGAATCTTTTTTTATTTAATTAGTTTACCAAACACAAGCTTTCTTCATAGCTTTTTTGTACATTGTTAGATTTGGTTTGACCTCACTCCTGGCCCTGCCTCTCCTTCTTGTCCCTCCCTGTCCTTCCCTCTCCACTTAGACCCTTCCCTCCATTCCTAGTATTCCATCTTCTGCTTTAGTTTCACATGGGTTCTACTACTCTACACACACACACACACACACACACACACACACACACACAGATTTTGTAAAACAAATTGTGACACACAAATATTATTACATTTACCTCATGGATCCAGTTACCTTTTATCAAGAGTCTGTTAAAATGTGGTTTAATATAACAATAACTTTACTTTTACAAATCCTAAAACACCATGTATCCTGTTACAGTGTCCAGGGTGACAACTGGATACTTGGTATCTCACAATTAAGTATGCCTTGATCGAATATACATCGTGTCCCTCTCCACCCTCCCCTCCCAATTTCACCATTCAAGGTCCATTTTCTGATCACGTCTTCTTTTGGTTGTCTTACTAGATGCATGCCCTTCCAGTGGTAGCATATTTTTATATTTTTGGTGCTAGCATCCACATGTGAGGGTCACCATTTGTCGTTTGTTTTTTCTGTGGACTGGTTTACTGTATCACTTAATATAATCCTCCAGCTCCATCCATTTACCCTGCTTTCATGAGTTTCACCCTCTTTTACGGTCTTCGCATATGAACTCCATTGTATACATTTACTACCAATTCTTATACCACTCGCATTGAGCACTTGTTTTCCGGTTTTTTCTAATTGGTGAACAGAGCTCAATAAACTAGCTGTGCATGTCTCGTTTGTGCATGTAGTTTTTGTGTGTATAGTGTCCTACGTGCAGAGGGATAGTGAGTGATGCTCTTTAATGAAGCCTCACCATTTTGAAGGTCTTTTAAATGGTTGAGTCTCCACACTTTTTTCCATAGTGGCTATACAAGATTACATTCCCACCAGCAATGAAAGTGTTCCTCTTTCCCCTCTATACCGTCTCCAGCATGTAGACATCTTCCATCTATGCCAGTCGATGTAGAGTTTGTAAGGGCGAAGGATTTGAATATTCCAAAGTGTGTTTTAGAATTCCTTGTCGTCCTAGTTATAAGGAGGATGGTTGGGATCGTATTTAAAATGGTGGTTCTAGCACAGGATCCGGGTAATATGATCACGGGGCATCTTAAGAGGGTGCGATATCGTGTCGCGAGCGACGATCTGATGTCATTACACATAACCGTTGTGTCATGGTGGGCATCGAGGTAGATGATGCGCGAGCTTTATCTTGTTCTGTATCAGCGTTCTGCGTCTGTGAGGTGGGTTTAACGTATAGCTTTATGATATTATGAACGCGTCTGGAAGAGAGTGTTGGTAGGAGTGGTATGACGCTGGTTGTGCCAAGGGAGTGTGTTGTGATCGTGAGGTCGTCCTATTTGTGAGAATATTGGATAGCTGCGGTGGTCCGGCTAGTGGCGTGTGTGTCTTGACAGTACATGCGTGCTGGCGTGCAGACGATCGATGATAGCGACGCGCTTTAGGGGTTCGTGTGTGTTGGTTGATTTACAAACTTTTTTGATTTAAATGTCACATTTTCAATTTGTCATATTACATTCTTTTCTTGTTCAGCTGCTGTCGGATTTAGAAGTCTTTTCCTACACCTATGGTTTGTAGTCTCTGCCAAGGTTCTTCTATCACCTCCAGATTTTTTTTCACATTATCTTTCATCTGTATTGCTTTGTACATAGGGAAGTATGTTTATCTGCATTTCTTCTACAGGTTTGATCCAGTTTTGCCAACACCACCTTGCGACTTGGTCTTTCCTCCTTGCTCTTGTCCCCTGTCAAATATATCTAAATTGTTATGAGCTCAGGTCTTATCTTCAGGTTTTATTTCCAATGTTGGTCAAAGCTGTTGTCTGGTTTTGTTGCCATCCACTTTTTATACTATTCCTGGTATAAAATAGTTTGATTCTTTATACCGATCCCTCCTTATTCTCTTTTCACTGCAGATCTTTGCTATTCGTTTGTCTTTTGTTTTCCAAATGAAATTTAGATTTTTTTCACAAGCCTGGTTGTAAGAAACTCTTTGGATTATTGATTGATTCGTGTGCATTAAATTGTAACTGGTTTGTAGGGAATTTTTTACTGTATTTATTTCCCAATCCATGAACAGTAGTTATGTCTCTATTTCTTCCTGCAATTTCCTTTTTCATGAGTGTTTGTAAAAATTTTTTTTTTTTGTGTGTGTTTGCATATGGAAATGCTATCCTAATTTTAATTTTTTTGTGAAGGCGTATTTGTGGAGTAAGTTCTCCTTGTGTCCTTCTCAGGTGGCTTGTTGTTTGTTAAAAAAGGGCACTGTTTTTCTGGGATTTATTTTGTTTTTATCCTCCACTTTACACAATGGCCTATCATTTCTCAGTGAGTTCTGTGAGTCATTGCAGCAATTCCCTTAGTATACATCATATCATCAGCGAATAGGTATAGTTTGACTTCCTCCTTTTCCTATTAGAACTCCTTTATTTCCTTTTCCTGTCTTATTTCCGCTGCAAGGGTTTCCAGCGACTATATTGAAGAAGGTTGTGTGAATTCAGGGCCTATGCCGAGTTCCTACCTCAGTTTGTGAAGCTCTGGTCATTTCCCATTTGAGATATTTGCTTTTCCTTGAATATCTTTTTGATTACATGGTGTAATGGATCCTCTCATGCCCAATCCCCAGACTTAAACATGAAAGTATGGCTATTCACTTCCTTTCATCATATTTAAATATGTGTTTTTGTTCCCTTCATTCATTTGGGTAAAGTTGATGAGTTATTTGATTTTCGTGGTTATTTGAACCACCCTGGTCACTCTCTGTATGAATCCACTTTGTTCTGTTATATTTCCCTTGATTTTATCGTTATCGATCTTTCAAAATCCTGGTTTAGAATTTTGTCATCTTTGTTCATTAGTGAAATGGTTCTATTATTTTCGATAATTATTTTTCCCACCCCCTGTTTATTTTTTGTTTGTATCTTTCCCTGTTTTTGATATTAGGGTAGCGGGTAATGCTCCTCAATATGAAAGATCTGTGAGAAGTCCCTTCCTTTGGTATCCTTCTTAAACAATGTTAAGTAGGTAATGTTTATGTCTTTCTTAATATTTTAATAAAACTGCGTTAAACCCCGGATCTTTCTTTTTTGGTGCTTGTACTACTTATTAACTTTCATTTTCCTGGTACTATTTCGTAGCTTCAATTTCTTGTTACGGTTGTTGTATCCCAATTGTCAGGAATTCATCCCATTCTTCGTATGTTTCAAGTTAGTAGAGGCATAATTTGAAGTAGTTTACCTGGTTGATTTCTGATTCTTACACGTCCTGGTTGTTGATGTTTCCCCTTTCATCACTGATTCTTTTGAATTGTATTTGTTTCCCTTCTTTTGTTAACTGGGCTACATGTCTGTCTATCTTGTTATTCTCCCAAAGGTACCAGTTTTTCATTTTTTTTTTTATGGTTCTGGTTTCTTTCATGATGTTGATCTATTTCTCTGATTTGTTGTTTATTTCTATCTTTGGCTGCTCCTTATTTCATGTTGTTTTTTTCTCAAGTTTATTTCTGTCATGTTGATCCATTTGTTTTTTTCGTTTTTTAATTACCATTATATCTAAAACTTCCCTCTAGATGTTTAAAGTTCCTAAATTGTCTTTCTGTTTTTTATCATTTCATCATTCCATCAGCAATGTTTATTCTTTCATTTATTCGGTCCTTTGAACGCCACGCATGTATTCAGGAGGAATTTGTTTAGTCCATGTGGTTCCTTATGTACTGTGTTGTTCTTTGTTATATTATTTATTCCATTGTGTGTCTGGATAGGGAATCAAATGGAATATGCTCAAATCCTTTTATATTTGTTATTTTTTTCCTTCCCTTTTCCTCATATGTGTCCTACAGTTGTCTAAAGGAGAGTTTTATATCTTAGTAGAATGTGATTCCTTTTTTTAAGAATATGTCGATTATTACTTAGTCCATTTTGGTATTTTTTCATTGTTTCATGTCTCTGTTTATTTCCCTTCGGGACCCTTCTAATGACTTAATTTGTTGAGTCCCTTAATAGGTTGGCTTTTGTTATCTCTTAGATCCTGAAGAATTGTCTTATAAAGATTGTTCACGTTTTTGTTCATATATATTGTTATATATGAATTTCTCAATTGTTCTTTTAAGTAAAGATGTAGTCCCTTTTGTCCGATTTTCTTTTTGCTTTGAAGTTTAATTTTTTTGGTCTATAGTTGGAAGGCCACACCTGGGTTTTTTGTAAATTTCTTGAACTACTTTCTTCCATCTCACCCTGTAATTTGTCTATCATTTAAATTAGATTTTTTCTGTTAGGACAGGTCGAATAGGAGTTTTTTTTTTCCTCAACCAGTTCTCCCAGTCTTATGGCCTTATTGATTTAGTTAAGCCCATTAATATTTCAGTATGAATTGAAAAGGATATGTTGCTTCGCTTTCATTTTTTTAATATCCATTCTTCTGACCGTCTGATTTGCTCCAATGTATGTTTTATTATGTTTTCTTTTCCTAGTGTTGAGGATAGTTGCTCCTCTACTCTCTCCTTTGAATTGCTTCAAATAATTGGAAAGTTTTTCCCAGTGGGACTGTATTTCCATATTCTCTGTTTATGGTCATAACTGTTTTCTTCGCTCCTTCATGTATATGACATTGTTTGCTTTGAAAATAATTCTTTGCATCCGTTTAATCTTTACACTTGAACTTCTCATTTCTGTGCGCTTCTTTCATTTTGAGCGAGGGAAGTCCAGTTTGTAATACCTATTGTTCCCCTTTGTTATGTGGTTTTTTTCTTTTTTTGTTTTTTTTTTTTTTTTTTTTTTTTTTTTTTTTTTTTTTTTTTTTTTTTTTTTTTTTTTTTTTTTTTGTATGTTCTGTTTTGTTCTAGGTGTATTTTTGTCTTTTTATTTTTATGTGTTGTGCTATTTTTAGGTTTGTGATTTTCAATTCTATGTTATTGCTTGGTTGAAGGATTATGCTGGGAATCATAAGCTTATTCTTTGAGTTCCTTTCTGTCCTTCTGCTATTTCTATGATACGGTACGTTTGGACCGCTTGGTCATATGTCCGCAATATTTCTGGGGTTGTTCCACGTTTGGTATTTTAAATTGTTCATAGGTCTTATTTGTGAGGTTTTTAATTGGGCCTGGGGTTATCTTCAATCTGATATTCTTTTCTGCGTCCCTCCAATTCTAACTTCTAGGGCCTTTTTCCTTTCGTTGTCTTCTTGGATTGGAATGTGGTGTTCAGAATCCCTTTTTTCCTTTCATCCTTGTGTTTTGTTTTATCACCACACCTTTCAATTCCGCTCCTTTTTGAAAAGCCTCCAACTTCCAGAATTCTCTTCTTTTGGGGGGTGCTTCTTAAATCTCTTCTTGGTGCTCCTAACTTCGTTGGTGGCTTTTCTTTTTTCGGAGTGGTTTCTATCTGTCCTCTCGGAATGTTTGGTTCTGCCTCTAGTCTTGTCTGGGTTAGTTTTTGTTTGGGGTTTTTTTCTTGTTCTTTTCTTTGTAAGTTTTTGTTATTGTATCCATCTAGGTCTTTGAGTTTTTCATTCTCTTCTTTGTCTCTATATCCTTATTTTCTTCCCTCTAGTTCTTTTCCGGGGTTGGTCAACAAAAATCGTCCTTTAGTTCTTCTGATGTGTCATTGTAATTTCTAGTCCTTTTTGATTTTTCTTTCTCTCTTTAGTTTCTCGTGAATTCTTCTTTTTAAAATGTTCTTTGAATTTCTCTGCAAATCGGGTTGGCAATTATTCCTCTAAGATTGTTCCTTGGGTCTCCTCCAAGGGTTCCCATGGCTGTCTCCTACTGGGTTGGTAGATCTTGGTGCTGGATTATCCTGTGTCTTTCCTATGTTGTCCTTCTCGTGTCCCTGGCATGTGGGCTGGCCTTTGTGGTTAGATCACAAATAGCAGAAGGTTTTGCTTTCCTCTTAATAACTTTTTGCTTTGTTGTTGTTGTTCGCCCTTCCTCCTCCTTGTTTATGGAGTAGTGACTTGCTGCTTTTCAATTTTGTTGCTATAATAGGTATTGGAAGCCAAAGCAATCTTCTCTTCTGGGCGAAGGTTCTCCACGGGGGGTGGGGGGTGGGGGGGTTAGCCTGCCTGATATCTAGCCCGCGCCCGGCAGCCCGCTCAAAAGGCGCAGCCCCTGGCCCGCCGGACTCTTCCGATCCCTCTGGCCCAGCGCCTGGGTCCCGCTCCCCAGGCCCCAGCTCCCAAGCTAAACGCCCAGGTGGCTTCTGGGAAACCTGCCCAAAGGCGCAACGCCCTGGCCGCGGTCTCCGCCTAAAAACAGCGCTGCTGTCCGCTCGTCAGAACCAAGCTACTCGCCCAGGTGGTTTCTGGGTATCCTGCTCAAGGCGCAGCCGCCCTGGCAGCCGTATTCTCCGGACCCTCTGGCCCCAGCGCTGGGTCCCGCTCTCAAGCCCCCAGCTCAGCTACTCGCCCAGTGGCTTCTGGTATCCTGCCCCAAGGCGCAACCGCCCTGGCCACCGGACTCACCGGACCCTCTTCGGCTGTCTCAATTTCACACAGAGCTCACCGCCTCTGCCCTCCTGAGTGATTGC
>VZQC01013587.1:0-24597 GCA_009823505.1 Rhizomys pruinosus
AAAAAAAAAAAAAAGCTTGGCATGGTGGCCCATGCCTATAATCCCAACACTTGGGGGATAGAGGCAGAAGGATCCTGGGTTTGGGGCTGACCTAAGCTACACAGTGAATCTTTATTGTTATTTATTTGTTCCAATTTTCTGACTTTTTTTTTCAAGACAGGGTCTCCCTGTAGTTCTAGTCAAGCCTGGAACTTGCTATGTAGATGGGGCTGGCCTGGATCTCAGAGAGATCCACCTACTTCTGCCTCTTGAATGCTGGGATTAAAGACACCAGCCACCATTTCTGGCTTGTGAGTCTTTAACAGAGAAAGATGGAGAAAAGTTACGTACGGCAGAATGCATGATCAGGGATGGGTAGGGGTGGGGTGGGGGGAAGGGAAGGGGATATATGCCTGAACTGAATTGGAAAATGATGTATGAAAAAAAAATGTTATTGAAAAAATAAATAAATAAATAAAAATAAAAAAATCTTTGAAGGAAAAATAAAATTCTAAAAGTTTCACTATGTGAAAAACTGCAATGACTTCTGAATACAAAAACCCAAACAAAACAAAACACAAGCAGGGGCTGGGGAGACGCCGCGATGTCAGGAGCACATCCTGCTGTGACAGAGGCCCAGGGAGATGGTTCCCATGCCAGATGGCTCACAACTGCCTGTAACTCCAGCTAGGGACTCCAACACCCTCATCTGGCCTCCCAGGCACCTGAAAACACATGTGTATACACAAATACACACAGAGACAAATAAGTATAATAATAACAACAACAATAATAATTAAAAACCAAGCAAGGAAAGACTTCAGTGCACGCACAGAGATCCCAGCTTTGGTCACAATTCAATTTAGAATCACCTAAAGACACACCTTTGGGGATATCTGTGAGGCATTTTCAGAGAGGTCTAACCCAGCGAGGAAGATCCAGCAGCACCTCCACATGGGCTGAAATTCCACAGTGAATGTGGAAAAAACCAGCAACCAGCCCCCCTCCTTCCCCTCTTTTTTAACTGTGCGCTCGCTGTGACAGCTCCCCATGCTCCTGCCACCATTCCGTCCCTGTCATGACAGCTTACGAAGCAGCCCTTCTCAAACCATGACCCCAAATTAATTCTTCTGAATTTTTTTTAAGTTGCTACTTGACAGGTATTTGGTTACAGCAATGAGAAAAGCAGGGAATAGTGAACTCGCTTTAGAAGATGCAACTCTACAGCTCAAGCACTAGACACATGGCCCAGTCTAATCCCTGACTGCGGAAATGAAAGGACAAACCTGGGAAGCTAGAGGACATGCCTCATGGATTTGCCAGTCAGTAGCAGAACTGGGAGAATCAGTGCTGAATCCTTGGTGGCACTGGGCCAGCTACACAATGCCCTGCCTAGCACAGCCACTGGGAAACAAGCCTAAAATTGATGAGTGCTTGCAGACAGAGCCTTGTTCCCGAGCGGTGAAATGCTTTCATTCATCATCCACTGACAGACAATTCCTTGTCTTCTCAGAGCCTTGAGGAATGTGTTAAGCAGGTAGAAGTCTCTCAACTTCTCAGTGTTCCACGGGGTCCCCAGGGGTACCAAACTATTTCCCTAGTGACTCCTGAGCTCAGGGTCAGAAGCAGAAGCTGTCAGCATCCCCTAAGATGGGATTCCAGATGGGCAGATGGTTTCCCAACATCCCTGGTTACAGGGTGGCTAAGTTCTGTTCAAAGGATGTGAAGGTGCTGAGCATGGGGGGTGGTACTTTGTGGGTGAGTATTCCCAGAGCTGCCCCTTTCCCTTTCCATGCCTTGTAATGCAGACAGCTGAGGCCAGTCACCACGACTCACCCAGCTGAGGTGAGCCTGCTCTATCAAGCAGACACCCTGACCATAAAGAGCCATTCAGCAGTGCTGCTGTCATTTTGGGTTTTGGTCAACACGGTGTAACTAACCTTAATTAACATACCAAATGGACTGCGGAGAATTATTTCCCCCAAGGTCAGCACCTGAGTGGTGACAAGGATGTTACTCATAATAACCATGATGGTGACAACACTTTCCCTTCATGAGCACACAAGGCACTTCTGCTTCTATGGAGGCAAGAGAGGTCTGAGATGACAGGACAGGAGCCATGCCACTGGATCAAGCCCCAGCAACGCACAGCCCAGCAGCTTCCACAGCCCTAAGCATTTACTGGACCACATGCAGTATCTCTACTAAACCTGACAAGAGCCCTTTCAAAGAGCTGTCAATGAGAAAACCAAGGCTGAAAGAGACCAACTTCCTGCCCCCAGGCATCTCCCACCTTTGTCCCATCTTCAAGGTACTACACCAGAGCAGCCTCCCATTTCTTAACAGGCCTGTTCTGGCCACTTGTGATTTGAATCTGAAATGTTTCCAGAGGTGCATGTGTGCATGCGTTGAGGGAAGGAGGGTGGAAAAGGGGGGGAGAAATCCGCCAGAAGAATATTTCCTTAGAACGCCTGACACCGTGTTATTGAGACTTCACATCCCAATAACCCTGCTCTCCCCTCCCCTACCCCTTGCCCTCCTCTGTCCACTCCCCTCCCCCCTCCCCTCCCTTGCCCTCCCCTCCCCTCCTCTCCTCATCTGCCTCAGTGATATGACCCATCATGATCTGAAATACTTTTGAAACCATGAGCTAAAATAACAGTTCTTTTGTCTCTATCAGGTATTTTCAGAACAATGTAAAAGTAACTAGTCCAGCAAACTGACACCAGGGAGGTGTGACCATTGCTGTAACTAAGCCTGACTGTGTAGCTTAGAGGCCTTTGGCCTTTGGAACTGGCTTCTGAGAAGAATCTGAAGTGTAGAGATGCAGGCTAAGGGAGTTCTGGAAAGCTGAGAGCAGTGCTCCACAGGCCGTTCTTCTGGGAGCTTGGTAGCTCAGAATGCTTTCAGAAATGTGAACAGTAAAGACTGTACTCACAAGGTCTCAGGGAGTATGGACTGTACTGGGAACTGGACTAGAGGCCACTTGTATCTGAAAATCTGAGTGATGTGGAGTTCAAAGGTAACAGAGAAAATTCAAGATTCATGGTGGCTATTTTTAGTCAGGAGAATCGGGAGCTAAAAGCAGAGAAGAATTTGAAAAAATGTGCAGTTTGACCATGAAAACAACATGAAGATGTGTAAAGTTGTGGACAGAGAAAGTATGGGCAAGGCAGGCAACTGCTGTTAAAGATGTGAGTGTCATTAGAAAGAAGGAAAGGGGACCTGAGAATGGAACTATACCTGTTGAGGGCTCCAGGCGTGCAGTGAATTTAAAGTACTTTCCTTTGAAAAGAGGGTGCTTAAAAGGCCCCCCAGTGTGCTCTAGATGTGTGCCACCTCAGGAAGCAGCTTCCTGTGTTCAGCTCCCCAGACCCATGGTCAAGAAATCCACAATCTAAAGGGTCCCACTGGCAGCAGAATTTGGAATTATCCACCTAGTTCTTTTCAGGGTGCTATTTATTTCAGGCATGCAGAATGCAGTCATCACGGGGCCGTGGATTCCTGCACCCAGATTTCTAAAGAAAGCTTGTGAAGCCAGGCAGTGTGGTGCAAGGATCTCCTGAGTGGCTGACATATGAAGCAGTAAGGGGAAAGCCCAAGGTGCAATGGAGACTCCAGGATGCTTATCTGCAGGGAATGCGGGGCATGCTGGGAGACCTGCAGACACTGAGTGGAGGAAGTGCAGAAGAGGAGTCTCATGGGGCCGGAACAGCAAAGTAGTGTCAGTGCTCCCACTCAGATGATGCCGATATGTGCTCCAAATGCTGGGCATGGAGCTGCCAGATTTGATGTTTGACTCCAGGTATTGAATACTGGGAATATGTAATGTTTTTCCTATGTTACAGGAGATCAGAGTTGAGACTGCCTGAGTCTCAGTAGCCACCTTGGACTTAGATTTTTTTTTAATTTATTATTATTATTTTTTATGTGTATGAGTGGACTGTCTGCACGTAGGCTGGTGCACCCATGTCGTGCAATGCCGCAGAAGTCAGAAGAGGGCGTCAGATTCCCCTAGTACTGGAGTTAAAGACGGTTCTTAGCTACCATGTGGGTGCTGGGAATTGAACCCGGGTCCTCTGCAAGAGCAGACAGTGCCCTTAACCACTGAGCCATCTCTCCAGCCCTAGGACTTAGATTTGTGTTTTTTGTTTGTTTGTTTTTTGGTGTTTTTGAAACAGGGTCTCCCTTTAGTCTCAGCTGGCCTGGAACTCACTCATTAGACCAGCCTGGCCTTGAACTCACAGAGATCTGCCTGCCTCTGCCTCCCAAGTGCTGGGATTACAGGCGTGCGCCACCACACCCAGCTTAGGTTCTTTTTGAACAATGTTGTGATTATGTGCCTCTTGAAGTTGGAATAAATGCATTATGAGATGGTCATGAGACCAGAGTGGAATTTAGTCATTTGAATCCAAAAATGTCTCCCAACGGCTCATGTTTTCCCACTTGTTCTCCAGCCAGTGATGCTATTCTGGGAGGTTTTGGAACCTCTAGGAGGTAAGACCTCCCTGGTGGAGGGGGGACACTAAGGCCTTTGAAGGCTCCACCAAGCTCTACCTGGTTCCCTGCTTGCTCTCCCTGCTGCATGGTCAGCTGCGATATGAAGAACCTCCAGCACAGTCTCTCACTGCCATGACCTCCACCATGCCTTCCCTGTCACGATGGAATGGATCCTACTGAAACCGTGAGCTGAAAGAAACCTGTCCTTCTGCACGTTGTTTTGATCCCAGTTACACAAGAATAACTAATGCACCACTGTCCACTGAAGCAGGCACTGAGCTGCTGCACACCTTCTCACAGCTGTGCAGACTAGTGTCAAAGCACAGGCATTACCGTTGGGCGTAACTGGTCTATCATCTCTATTTAAATCCATATTCCTAAGTTTGCTTTCATGATGGCTGAGCAGCCTGTATCAAGGAACTTTGATTCACCAGGGGCAGGGATATCAAGGGAGAAAAAAACAACAATTTGCAAGAACCAAAGAGTGAGCACAAACAGGTGAACAATGGAGGCAAAATCTCTGCAGAGGCAAAATCTCTGGATGGAACTTACATTTAAGCTGTTTTCTTGCTGAAGGTGCTGCCCCATTGTTTTCCTCTAAGATAAAACTTCCATCAGACCAGACTGGCCTTGATCTCACACAGATCCTCCTACTTCTGCCTCCCAAGCGCTAGAATTAAAAAACCGTGTGCCACCTCTGCCAGCTTGCATCCATGGGGCGCTCTGAGCAGAGGTGCGACAGTCCATCCTGGTGGTGTCCTTGCTCTGGTCAGTTGGCTCCCTGTGTGCAGTGGGTAAATGTTCACTTCTTCCCAGGAAGGTGCTGCATAACAACTTAGTAGACACTTGAGGCTTACTATTGGAATCCCAGGAACACAGGCTTTTCAAGGATGAAGCTCATCTCAGGACAGAGTGTTACAGCAGGTAATGAAGGACAAACTAGGAGAAATCATCTTCAAAAGACCAACATGATCAGTGTCTGCTTCCTAAAAAATGAACTATGACTACCTAGCTGTTCAGAGAAACGTAACTGAATCCAAGAGTCTCTATGGCTTAATATTCATGGTACCCATTAAGCAAAAGGCCCAGATATATAAAGAAGAAATCTGAATCATAATCAAGAGGAAAAAAACTCAAGAATAGATGCCCCCAGACAACCCAAATAAGTACGTTTAAATAGGAAAGAAAAAAGATATGAAGGTGACTGTCAAGAAATATAAGGACACTCCAAACCAGTTAAGGTTGAAGGAGGGGAAGACAGACACAGCAGGCCACTTAGCTCCGTTCTCTAGTGGCACCACTTGTCCCAGCCCCAACTCCATCCCTGTCTCTATCCCTACCACCACTCCATAACTCAGACTACATTATTCCCTGCTGCCCCTCTAAACACTGTGGTCAGCCTGCTCACTGGACTTTGATGTCCTCATTCCCTCCTGCCCAGCTTGGCTTCACACTATGTAAACATGCTACGCTTGGAATTCCTGTGTCCCTTTACGTCTATTTCTTTATGTGTGCACACCAGCCGGGGCACACCTGTGGAGGTCAGAGGACAACTTTCCAAAGTAGGTTCTCTCTCACACTGTCAGCAGCAAGGCCCCTCCCACATCTGGGTGCCTTTCTCTAAGGCTGTCCCTCTCCTGGAATGTTCTTTCACAGTTGATGTTTGTACAGAATTTGATGTTCTTCTCCTGCCCTGATCATGTTCTGACCGCTCAGGCTCGCCTAGAGCTACCAAACTGGAAAGATCAGACTAGCCAGTCGATCTCTGCCACCAGCCGGTGATGATGTGGATTCCAACACATATCCTGACGATCCCATAAATCACATCAAGAGCTTGTCAACATGGAGATTCCCGAGTCTCCCCTAAGGTAGACAAGCATTAAGCTCTGGGTGTCAGCCTGGGAATCAGAACTACAGACAAGTTCTCAGATAATTCATTGGCTCAGGAAAGTTTGCAAATACTTGTCCTGTGCTGTGATCTAGGTCTGAAGAAGTGCTCTCCACAGGCCACAGACTGCTCAACAGGTCAGGCAGAGGGAGACATCGGTGCAGGACGAATTGGGCAGAGAAAAGAAACCAGGCGCACTCAGAACCAACGTTGCACCTTGGGAGAAGCAGAGCTAGGAGCTGGGTCCAGGTCTCTGCTCTGAGCTATGGGTCCGTACTCCCTTTGCTTCTATTAGTCCATTTCTGAAGATGTCACTGTGACTTGAAGCTGTCACTGAGTCTGCCTGGGGTTTTATTCTACCTGACCCCCTATTGTCAGAAAGTGGTAGTCATTACCTATTATAGCTCAGCAGAGCCCACTTAAGTGGAAGCTCATTTGCATTTTAGCAGAAATACAGTGAGCTCTCAAAGGACAGAATAGAAAAGGCTTTAAAATGAGACCTGGCTGGGTCTTCGGGACCAGAGCATTTCTAGCTCTTGGGCATCATCTATTTCCCAGACACAAGTCACAGCGGCTGGCCCCACACAACTACCAGCTGAAGCCTATCTCTCTCAGAAAGATCTGCAGAGAAGGTGGTCATGGTCTTCCCTGGTCGGCTCCTTTGTGGCAGATGGTATAAATTATTAATCGCAAATTACCTAACTCTTGAGTGCCCACTCAAGTGTGCTAGAAAAATTCCTGGTCCTTGCTCCTAAGGAAGGGTCCAAACTTATGGAGAAGATATGCACAAGAGCTGTCATTCAAGGGAAATGGCGAGGAAGGGCCAGAGCAGAGGGCTCTGTGGGTGTACAGCACACAGGCCTTGCCTGATGGATGTCTTATGGGAAGGGAAGGAGCTAATATGCAAAACCTTAAGTCTTTCCAGCTAGTAGACACGGGGAGGGTGGGAGCTGAGGGCTGGGGTATCTCAGAGGGAGTTCTGGTTCTCATAATATCAAATGTCCTCTCACTTTTGATGATTCCTAATAGTAACTGAACCGACCATAGCAAACATGTACGTGAGGGCACCAGAAAGTGCCTAATGCAGGCAGGAGCTCAACGCTGGCAGACATTACGGGTAACAGCACTGGGTGAGTTTCTGAGTTTTATGACTTCTCACCCAACGGCAGGTCCCAGTCGTGGCTGAGGGCTGACTCAGATTTGCAAAGAAACTCATAGTCATACTAGCTGGAAAGTTAGAGGGCAGAATGCAAAGCTACCACAGCTGCCGGAAGTGTAGAAAATTCTAGAAGAAAGCCACAGAGAGGGGCTCTGAATGAAGTCTGCATATAAAGGCTATCCAACTCTGGCTGACCCAGCAAGACTCCAAGCCAGCTACCCAAGTGTGCTGGATAGCTTTAGTGCCAACTTGACACACCTGGGTTGAGGGAGCCTCAACTGGGGAATTTTCTCCATTGGACTGGCCTGTGGCCATGTCTGTGGGGTATTTTATTGATTATTGAATGATGTGGGAGGGCCCAGCCCTCTGTGGGCAGTGCCACCCCTGGGCAGATAGTCCTATATTGTATAAGAAAGCAGGCTGTGCATGGGCCAGGGGAGCAAGCCAATAAGCAGCATTCCTCCATGGCCTGTGCTTCAGCTCCTGCTTCCAGGTTCTTGCCCTGAGTTCCTGCCTTGGGCTCCCTTAGTGATGAACTGTGACCTGGGAGATGTGAGCCCAATGAACCCTTTCCTCCCCAAGTTGGTATTGGTCAGAGTGTTTTGCCACAGCAATGGAGAAGCAAAGTAGAACACAAAGGCTCAAAACAAAACAAACAAAAACTCTAAACTGAATTTACAGGGGAGAACTGAGAACCAGGGTCCAAACAACAGAGCAACCCGCTACAACAAAGGTCAGTGCTGCTCAGTGCAGCCAACAATTCATAGACAGAACCACAATATGCAATAGAAGCCCAAAGTACTAGATGTATGAAGTAAGGAAATGTGCAAGAAAAAAACAAACTAATAAATGAAGACTGATTCTGAGGTGATCCAGATGTTGAAAGTAGTAGAAAACATTTCAAAACCAGCTACTAAGGCAAGCTCTAATAATCTCCAAGGAGAAAAAGAAAAATTGAAAGAAAGAACCAAACACAAATTTAGAACTGAGACATATAATATTGGAATGCAAAATTTATTCTTGGGGGCCTATGGGTATGGCTCAGTGGTAGAGCCCATGTCTAGCATCTGCAAGGCCCTGGGTTTGTGCACCTGCAACCTCACCACCATACACACCACACACAGAGAGAGAGAGAGGAGAGACGAGGAGAGGGGAGGGAAGGGAGAGAGAAAAAAAAAAAAAAAAAAAACGAGAGAGAGAGAGAGAATGAGAATTACAAAGGCCCATTTGAGGTTTCACAGAAAGTTGGAGAATAGACTATTTAATAAGAAACTTAAAAACAGGTCAACAGGAATTATTCAAAAGTAAACACGGAGAAGAAAAACTGGGGGGAAAATCCATAAACAGAGCCCAAGTAACTTAAAGCACAATAAAACCATTTGATATATGGTGAATGAAATCCCCAAAGAGAAGGTGGAGAGTGAGAAAAAAAAGAATAAACAATGGTTAGAAGTTCCCTAAATGCGGGCTGACATTGTAGCTTGGGTGGCAGAGGTCGGCTTAGCATGTCTGAAGCCCCAAGAAGCACATAAACTGGGTGTGCTGTGGTGCACAGACCTGTAACCCCAAAACTTGGGAGGTGGGGGCAGGAGGATCGGAAGGTCCAAGATCCTCAGAGCCATGTAGCGAGTTGAGGCTAGCCTGGGGTATGTAGCAGTTGAGGCTAGCCTGGGGTATGTGAGACCCTATCTCAAAAAGAAGTTCCCTAAATTCATGAATAGGACAATTTACAATTTCAAGAAAGTCAGCAAATTGTAGGTTGGATTAAAAAAAAAAAACACCTCCTTCAGGTCACAAGCTGGGCCTCCGCAGGTGTTTAAGGTCCATTGCCACACAGGGCCTGCCAATTCTATCCGTTAGCACCCCCACATAAGGGTGGGACAGACCGAGCTGATCCACAAAGTTGTCCTTGATCCCCACACGAGGGCCGATGGCATGCCACCCATTACACCCACACACACACACAACACACAACCACACACACAATGCATACATACTAAATAGTCAAATCACTAATTAGCAAACATAAAGACAAAATCTTGAGAGCAGCCAGAGGAAAATGACACATGCCAGTCACAAGTATGACCATACAGTGATGGACGGGGAACAGTGAATGACATCATCAGGTACTGAAAGAAAAATACAAGTGGACTCAGAATCTTAAATCCAGCAAAATATTCTTCAAATGTGTACAAAAACTAAAAACATTGTTAAGAGAAATGGAAACAAAGAGTCTGTGTTAAAGGAAGTGGTTCAGGCTGAAAGAAAAGGATAGTAACTGGAACTGGGGTCATCCGGAAGAATTCAGAGCAGGAAAGCAGAGGCAGGAGACCATCCTAGGTGACAGCACACAATGGAGTATGAAGCCAGTTTCTTCAGAAATAACAAAAAAAATGGTTTGAGGCCAAGGGACTGTGTAGGGATGTGGAGAGGACAAAAGGGACTCAGAGGACCGAATAAAGCAAGATTCGCTGGATCCCTGAACAGCTGGCGGCCTCTGGAGAATTTCGGTTGGAGGGATGGCACAAGAGCCAAAAGGAAACGTTCTTATGAGGATTTGAGAAGATAGCAAGGGGTGGGAGAGCCCGCTGCCACGCGAGGGAGGGGCACGTGCAGAGAGCACGATAGCCCCAGGGAAGGCCCCCGCTGCACGAGGGGAGGTCACGCGCAGATGAGAAGCTAGGCAAGGGGAGAGCCTGCTGCACGAGGAGGGGCACGTGCAGATGAGAAGATAGGCAAGGGGAGAGCCCGCTGCACGAGGAGGGGCACGTGCAGATGAGAAGATAGCAAGGGGAGAGCCCGCTGCACGAGGAGGGGCACGAGCAAACGAGAAGATAGGCAAGGGGAGAGCCCTCTGCACGAGGAGGGGCACGAGCAGACGAGAAGATAGGCAAGGGGAGAGCCCGCTGCACGAGGAGGGGCACGAGCAGATGAGAAGATAGGCAAGGGGAGAGCCCGCTGCACGAGGAGGGGCACGTGCAGATGAGAAGATAGCAACGGGAGAGCCCGCTGCACGAGGGGGGGCACGAGCAGATGAGAAGATAGGCAAGGGAAGAGCCCGCTGCACGAGGAAAGAATCATAGAGAGAGAGCGAGCATCCTACGAGAGCTGAGGCATAGAGATAAAGACAAGGAGCCAGAAAAAGAACGGTCTGATACGGAATTAATGAGCAGGAGACCGGGTAGGGTCAAGATTTAGGAGAGCAAGAAAACTGCTGAGGGAAGCTGTGTAGACCGATGGTCCCCTCCCCTCAGATCTGCCCACCCACAAGGAGGGTACAGCGGGCAGAGAGTGACCCTCTGGAGACTGCAGCAAACCCGTTGGTCTGGAAAGTTAAATGTTGAACTTCATGATGACCAGGACTTCCCTTCAAGGGACTTACTAACTGCATGTGAGAAGAGAGGTCAATTAGCTCTTCTTTAGTCTTCTCAGGGACTAAAATCAAGCAGAGATTTGTTATTTGTTTTGAAGTTCTTAATGGGTGTTAAGGTGATGACTTGGAATGTTGAGCGCCTAAAAATTAGAAGAGGTCTGTGGCTGGTTGTTCCAGATTTAAGGGCATGACTGAATGGTCACGGATGTAGTGGGAACCAGTTCCAGCTCACAGAGCCCTCATGGAATCTAACTAAACACTTGGCTGTGGAGACAGCTCAGTCAAGTGCCTGCTGGCATATACAAGGAGCAGAGTTCAGGTCCCCAGCACACATGTAAAAGCCATATGTAGCCCCAGTGGCTGGAGAGAATGGCCTAGCGGTTTAAGAGCGCGACCGCCTTTACAGAGGACCAGGGTTCGATCCCTAGCCCCCACATGGCGGCCGAAAACCGTGACTGATAACTCCAATTCCAGTAGAAAACTCCAGTTCCAGGGGAATCCGACACACCTGTCTTTGACCTCCGCGGCATGTGTAACGACACGGTGTGCACAGCTGCATGCGGAAGTACATTCATACACTATGGAAATAAATAAAATTAAAAACAAAAGAAAAAAAAAAAGATGTAGCCCCAGCACCTTTGGATCCAAATAGTTCACCCATAATCTATCTGATAGCAATAGGGAAATTAAGTCTTCACTGGACAAAGTAAGAGAATCTATAGCTTCTATTTCTAAAGAGTTTTACATAAAATGGCAGATCCAAATTTAAAGGCATTCCAGCAGCCAGCAAGGAGGAAAGAGAAGAGACGCAGGCATCAAGATTCTCTAGTTGATCCCAAAGCTGAAATCCGCAGCGAGACCCTCCGCCTGCTATAATAGTGTCAATCCACATGCTCATTACAAGTAGAGGAAATATTGAAACTATAGCCAAAGAGTGAAAAAATTTTAAAAATCAAAGGAATGTCAAAAACTTAAGATTATAATAACTGAAATTAAAATGTAATAGGTAGACCTCATAAAACTTTAGAATGAGCAGAAGAGAATAGCATGGAGATACCCAGTTGCATGCACGATAGCAAACTCAGAACAAACAAAGGGCTTGGTAAGGTTAACATTACAGATAATCAGATTCCTGAAATAACATTACTGATAGAGAAGGCTGAGGTATCAATTTGAAGTGAACTTGGATGGGAACATTTCTAAATACTTGATTATATGATGATCAAGAAGATTCAAGAAGCTTTATAAACCTATGCAGTCATAAAAGAAGAAGAAAAAACAACACCAAGGGCATAGTGCATTTTAAAAATTCAGAAAAGGAAATACTTAAAGCATGCATCTCAGAAGAAAAACAAAAGATACTATAGTCTCAGAGAAGTACAACTAAGACTAGAAGATCGCAGCCACAGTCTCAAAGCAAGAAGAACACAAAGAAAGTTTATTTTAAAGTCTTACACAAATGGCTGCCACCCAGGAATACATTCCCCTAAAGTTACAGCAACATCCCAACTAGCAGAACTTGCAACGGTTATTTCCCCACAGGTTCATAGCCTAAAAACCAAAACAGAACAAATCCTCAGAAAGAAAGTAATTAGATTGGAACCCTGGCAAGGAGGGCAGGGAAGAAGAGGATGTAGATGAATGTAGATATGTGGGTGAAGTTACCTCAAAACTGATATTTATAATAAATAGTTATAATGGCCTATGGGGTTTCAAGTGTATGTAGAACACACATACATTTTATATCTATGTATTGTATGTATGTATGTATGTATGTATGGTATGTAAGTGGTCTGTAATATTATCAGAGAATTGGGCACCTGGATGAGATGGCTCTTGGTAAGATTACTTGATGCTCTTCCCAGCAGACTTTAGGTTTGCTTCCCAGGACTCACATGGCAACTCACAACATAGTTCATAAGTAGCCCCCCCACACACACACATAAGTAAATAAAGGTAAGATCTTTTAAAAATCGACTTGATCGAGGGGTGGAGAGATTAGCTTAGTGGTTAAGAGCACTGATTGATCTAGCAGAAAGATCTGCGGTTCAAATTCTAGCAACCCACATGGAGCTAACAATCATCTGTAACTCCAATTTTAGAACTCCAGTTCCAGAAGAACAAACGCCCTCTTCTGGCCTCAACAGGCATTGTATGACATGGGTGCTCTTATATACATGCAGTACTAAACACATCATACACATAAAACAACATCAAGTTTAAAAATTAAGCTAAAATTGAATTGACACTAAGTGTCAGATTACTATAGACACAGAACAGCAGCCCATAATTGTAAAGTGTCACATCATCAAGAAGATACCACAGACTTCAATTGTTACCTGGATCTAACCCCCTTTATCTTCCTTCCTATATAATAGAAATACACATCTGCAGAGCTCTCCTAGAAAACCTAAAAGCATAAAAGAATCTCCTCACAGCTGGGAAGCAGCAGGCAGAATTCCAGGCCAGCCTGGTTTTACCCATGGCAAGTTCATGCTTAGCCAAGTGGCCGACATGTGATACCATGTCTCGAAAAGAAAAACATTCCTCTCAGTAACAAATGTTTAGAACAATAGTCAAATGGCTACAGGACATTTCAAAAAAGGAAGCCTTATTTCATAAATGACATTTGTAGAAAACTGTTAAAACTTCAGAATAAACATAACTTTCAAATATGCATGAAATAAGTCTCTGAAAGAATTTAAAGGGCTGATAATAGAGTCCTTAGGGACAAGATGAAGAAGGGCTATTTTGAGCAACAGCTTGCCCATAATTTGACAGTTAGATAAAATTAGCCAAACTCGTACAAAAAAAAAAAAAAAAAATAGCACACAGGGGTGGACCTAAGTGGAATTCTAAAGCTGGAGGTATTTTTAAATCTATTAAAGAAGTTAGATCTATGATTTCAAGCCCCTCAGAAAAATTTAGCTCCCCAAAATTTGATGCTAATATTTGAAATATTTAAGAATGCAATAACACTAATCTTGTGCAAATACTTCCAGATAACAGCAACAAAGGAAGAGGAAATCACTCTTCAGCTTTCTCTAGCACACTGATGGGATCTAAACAGAAAAAAGAAGTTGAAATCGCTCAGGACATACTGATCAGGCCAAAAACAAGATAAACATTAGTGGGGCCTCAAATAATAGAAAACAGTATTGAATTGTTAGTTAGCTTTCCATGATTGGCAGACCCAAATAACTCAATAACAATCACTTAAAAAGAAAAAAAAGGGAACTTTTTGTTCTGTTTGTTTGTGCGTTCTTGGTGCATATACCTATATATATTATTAACATATATACATAATCTCTATCTATGTATATATGTTTTATATATATACATATACATATATTATTATATATAGATATTAACATGATGTCATCAACTTACAAAGCTAGAAGCTTATTCTGGATCATGGTTTGGTAGGCTTTAGTTCTCATTCTGTTGACCTCATCGTTGTCGGTTAGTGATGAGGTGTGAGGTCGTATTGCCACAAAGCTGCTCACTTCACGATCAGGAAGCAAGAACAGAGACGTACAACAGACTGAATTTTCATCATCCCCTTTTGAGAGAGTGCTCCCAACCCCATGACCCTGGATAACTTTCGCCATCCAGGTCAACATCTTCAAGGTTCTAGCACCTTCTAATAGCATTCTGTTAGAGACCAAGGCTTTGGCAAAAGGCAAAATATTTAAGGTTCAAAATGCAGCAGCAGTTTGTGTATCTGACTCAGCAACTCCATGAGCTTTATTTCCAAGACAAATGCTTGCAGGTATGAGCACAGTGCATGGAGCAGAGCATTCATAGAAGCTTTCTCTTTATAATTCAAACAACTAAAATGTCCTTCAGTAAATTGTGCATTTTAACACATTCCATAAAGGAGCTACGCAACGGTGAAAACTTCCATGAATTCATGGATAAATCTCACATCCTAATGAGCCAGACTCAAGAAGCACACATATCAGGCATGTTGTAAGATACCATTTACATAAAGTTAAAAACCTGCTGACATGGGTTTTTGGTGATAGAAGCTATTGCAGCAGTTACCTGTGAGGTGTTCATTGCTGGGCTGCAGCCCAGGGAGGTTGGTTGGCAGAATTCCCTGCCTGCATCCTTCTAGATTTGTATACTGATGATTTGTATACTTCCCTGCATATCTTCTATACTTAAACTTAAAAAGCAAGTCAGCTATAATTTCTGACATCTCATCTTGGTGATACTTTCAGGAGTAGTGCTGAACTATTAATTCTATGCAAATATTTAATTTATTATGATACAATATCTCTCTCTGACTCTGTTCTTCTCTGGTCTCTCTCTCTGTCCTCTTGTCTCTCTCTGTGCATCTGCAACATGCTTTCTCGGTGGTACCTGAAGAGACCCCGGATGGAATCAGCTCCCCTGATTTCCTCAGATGAGGTGCTGTGAATCAAAACTACCTCCTCTGCAGAGAAGAGAAGAAAGTGCTCTTAATCATTAAGTCCTCTCTCCAGCCCCATCATGGAAAAATCTTTTCACATTACATGTATAAACAAATAGCCCTAGTTAAGGGATAGTTTCAGACTTTGGGCCCACTGCTAAAATATTTCTGAATATATTTTGTCAACGTATTCATCAGAGAACTTGTAAATAGTATAATGCAAAACCTTCTGCAACCATTCCAGGGAGCATTAGCATTTTTTTCTTTTTGGATTTTTGAGGCCAGGGTTTACTTTAGCCGAAACAGCTGGAAGACAAAACTCACTATGAGGGACCAGGATGGCGTATTGAAACTCACAGAGATATGCTTGCCCTCAGGCCTCCCGAGTGGTGGGAATTAGAAGATGTGTCCACCATGCCCGACAACAACCTCAAATTTTTAAGACATACAATTGCCTTACTTTCTTTTATGAGGGCCGATGCTGTGCATTCATCTTTTAAATGCATACAGGAAAACATAATAATTACAATCCAACCCTAAAAAGTCTTCTGTCAACTAGTTTCTCCTAGCATCACAGTATGCTCAGGTCTCTGTGTCTGAGCTGTGTCACAGTGACCCAGAGGACTAGAAGTCTTCACCCTTTGCCCCCTGGCTCAGCAGCTGCCATGCTATTCTGCTCATGGAAGATGCCATTCCGCTGATTCCATCTGCAGTGGGCACTTGTGAGCACTGTGTTCTGTGGAAAATAATGAGAGATGAAGGGAAATGGAGTTTGGGCTGACTTTAGGAGGGAGAAACTCCCACAGAGAACACTGTTTCTTAGATCAGAAATAATCTGTCACCCACAGTCCACCTAATTATCCCCCTACACCCCTGTCCTTCACTCCAAAACCCTAATCCCATTATACTGGATGGATTTTGCTGTAAGCCTTATAATCACAATAGGCTTTGGTTTAACCCGTCTTTTACTGCATCTCTGCTCCAGCAATTTAAGAGTGTTAAGACCTGACACCTCAGAAAAAAGAAGCTTACAGAAATGAAATCGCCAATCTTCTCTCACTCAATGGTGCGAAATAGCAGACCAGTCAGAGACTAACTCACCAAGTCTATGCTTTGCTACTTTTGTGGGTGGGTATACTAAACCTGAATCCACAGCGCAGATCCTGCCAAAGGTCCACTCACATCAAGTACCAGTTTAACAACTGCTTGGGAGAATGCATTGACAACTAAGACTTTTTAATACTATCACGTCCTAAGGCTTAAAAAATATCCAAGCTCTTTGTTGGAACATGTACATATTTTTCTAGATGCATGTTAAAATAATATGTGATGGAAAAATATACCGAGTAGTCATCCAGCTCAGTCCAGTGAGACTACATTGCACATCCTGTTGACAGTAGTTCTTTGTTCTCCTCGGTCCCCTCAGACAAGATCAACACGGCAGCCACAGAGCTGTTGTGTGTTTGTGAATAGTGACCAGGTTCTGCTTCCTTCAGGACTAGTGCACATACCACTGAAACAGTATGGTCCCCCAGCATTGGCCCGTACCTTATATTGGGAGGAGCGGGGGGTGGGGTGGCTCTATGAGGTGAGGTTCTAGGTGGAGGAAGTCATTGAGGGCATGCTTTGGAAGGCTATACCTGGGCTGTCTTGTTCCTACACTCCTTTCTCCTTTTCTGTTCCTTGTTCTGCACGATTGGTGGGCACGAGCAGCAAAACCATTTCTCCTCTTTAGTGTTTCCAACCACATAGTGATTCAGCCTCACCTTAGGACATGGGACTTGATCCCGCTTCTGACAGACTAAATTTATACTCAGTTTTGACGATTATATGGTCGGAGAACAGCCAGCTTGTGAGCAATTAACAGGTCACCCCCCCCTTGTCGGCAAGCAAAATTGCATTTTCTTAATTTGTTGTTATGACTATTTAACGTTATTCTTGGTAAAGAAAACAGGTCACAGAATAAAAGACTAGGAGTATTTAATATGGTCATCCTTTTGACAGTGAAAATAACACTAAGCAAATAATAGAAATATCATCTTCATTTTATCACAATCCTGTTTCTGGAAGCCACACAAGAAAGTGGGGGTGAAGAAGGGATGTGGGAACCCAGGAAGACGACACCAGAGTAAAGGTGGGGAGCCGTTTCTATAGCAGGGTGAGGCTAACATGGGCAATGTCAGGTCAGGCTGAAAAACACAAGAGCCGAGGCTCAGTCAGCCTTCACGTCTGCAGGTTCCACTCATTTGGATTCAACCAGTCGCAACACAAAACAACACTTATTTATGTAGTGTTTACATTGCATTAGCTTTTGGGAGTAATCAAGAGGTGGTGTAGTAAACAGGAGGAGGTGCAGAGGTTGTAACGGCATGCTACGCATGCTGTATGAGAGATGTGAGCATTCAAAGACTGGGTGTCTGTGGGGTGTTGTGGAACCAGTCCTTCATGGGCCATTTAGGGTCTGACTGTTCCTGGGACCAGAGAAAAAGAGTTAGGATGTTAAGAAAGGTTTGGAGAGGGACCGCAGAGAATTGAATTGTTTCCAAGCGGTGGAGGTGAAAAAGCCCAAGCAGATGAGAGGCAACGTTACTTTTTATCTCTGGACGGCAGCCGGAAGAAGGAAGAGGGAAGAACTGACAGGAGGAAAGGAAAGAAGGAAGGGAGGTAGGGAAACGCTAGACGGGGAGCAGGAAAAAGGGAGGGAGGGAAAAATGGAGAAGTGAGATGACAGAGGATAGCTGCTACTCTAAAAAAGCATTTAAATTTGGGTAAAACACGAAATAGTTCACACTTAAAATGTATTATGAAATCCTGTGTATCGATGAACTTGCATGTATTGCCTTAAATTTGCCCTTAAAATACTCAAAGGTTGGGCTCAGGCGTGATTAAGAGCCCATCCTGATCTTGCAGAAGACTCGAGTTCAATTCCCCGCACCCATACTGTGTGGCTCACGACCATGTGTAACTTCAGCCTTCTTTATGGAATCTGATGCCCTCTTTTGTGCCTCCAAAGTGTCTGAACTCACACATGCATGTACCCACGCATACACCTCTTAAAAAAAGGTTTTTAAAAAACTCTAAGTAATGCTTTATCCTAAGATGTTGACTATTCTCACATCATTCTGTTTTACATATTTATTCTTTTCTAAAAATAATACATTATTCTGTTTATCATATACATAAATTAACAATTTTGCTTGAGTCGGGCATTTTGTCTGTTAAAATCATTAGCGTTTTTTTTTATTGTTAACAAATTTGTTTATATTTTGATGGTATGAGTTGTACTGTCGCATGTAGGTTGGTTTGCACCTGTGTGTGCAATGCTGCATAGGTCAGAAGAGGGCGTCGGATTCTCCGGAACTGGGTTAAAGATGTTCTTAGCTGCCCTGTGTTGCTTTGGATCGAACCTGGTTCCCTCTGCACAAGAGCAATCGTTGCTCTTAACCTCTTATCCATCTCTCCCGCCCCTTAAAATCTCTTACAGTTTTACATTGTCAAGTTTTAAAATATTGTGAATTCTGAGTATAATGAAAATATGTTATTGGGTATGATTTTCATAATTCTAATGGATCTAACGAGTTCCGACACTCGTTTTTATTTTTCTGTTCGAGGCCGGCTGGCACCCCCCCGATGGCAGTCGCCGGCTCCACCGTGCAGCATGAGAAGATAGCAACCGGGGAGAGCCCTGCTGCACGAGGAGGGGCACGATGCAGATGAGAAGATAGGAAGGGGAGAGCCCGCTGCACGAGGGGGGGGCACGAGCAGATGAGAAGATAGGCAAGGGAAGAGCCCACTGCACGAGGAGGGGCACGTGCAGATGAGAAGATAGCAAGGGGAGAGCCCGCTGCACGAGGAGGGGCACGAGCAGATGAGAAGATAGCAAGGGGAGAGCCCGCTGCACGAGGAGGGGCACGTGCAGATGAGAAGATAGGCAAGGGGAGAGCCCGCTGCACGAGGAGGGGCATGAGCAGATGACAGCGAGGGCAGGTCAGACTTGGTGGACGTTGAAAGATGCAGAAAGGCTGAGTGACCTAGACAAGATGCCCTTAACAAAGGGAGCGGCTCGCCTGCGCCAGAGCACCATCTTCCCTCATCAGACAACAAACTAGCGCTCAGAGAAGGAAGCCGCCTTCCGAAGGTCTCCGGCAAGTCAGCGGGGGACCGCTGTATCTTCGCGTGGCTGTAGGTGAGGACATGAGATGACCTCCTGGGCTCTGTGATTCCGTCAACGTGACCGAAATACCTGGAAAGGTGGCCAATGCAGGCTCTCTCCTTTGGAGCAGATTCTGGACAGCTTCTCAAGGATGGCTACTCTGCAAACATCTGCCACCCCGTCAGAAGCACTAACGGTGACTGCTGGCACATGGGTGTCATTCAACTCACCTATGTGGATAGCCATAAAGCAGGCATGCCTGTGGGGAGGAAGCTGGTTGGGGAAGCTGCTGGGGTGACCAGCACACATCGGCTGGAGCTCCTGGATCTGCTGGGACCTGCCTAGGAGCTGTGTCTTCAGCTATTCAGCATGGCGCCCCGGGCTCTCGCTGTGTCAAGTCAGGATGCAGAGACCCTAGGCCTCAGATGTTTGTCTACACTGCAGAACAGTGTCTGCAGCAGGGGAGGTTGAGTAGTCTGACACTGCACATGAGCAGTCTTTGAGAGTCAGAAGAATAGATCACCACATGAGGAGTCTCTGCCTCACTGGTCACACAACTACTAACCACTGTGCCGCCAGGCCACTGCATGTACCTGGCGGCAGGCCTGAACAAGGAAATCCTGTTAATTGCTTTTCTTGTTGCTATGTTTATCATAAACAAGGGAGGAAGGAAATATTTCGTTTCATTGCTTTTAGGGGCTATGGTCCATTATGGTGATGACTCCAGCTCCTGCCCAAGGCAGAGACAAGAGTGTGAGGCCGTCTGCTCACATCTCAGTGGATCACGAAGCACAGGGCTCAGGCTATAGTCACAAGGCCTTCCCCAAGGAGACCCACTTCTTCCATTAGGTCCCAATGCCTAAAGGTTCTCTAACTTCCTAAACATCTCTGTCCTCCCCCCGTCTGGGGACCAAGTGTTCAAACACATGAACCTGTGGGAGATGTTTCATATCCAAAGTACACTATCCATTCCAAGCCTGACCACTACCACTGCCTTGTGCATGGACTCACTCAACTGGTAGCAACATCTGACAACACAACCCTCGGAGTTACTTGAAGTTAACTTATGGGAATCATGCATGGAATTTCCTTTCCCTGTGGCTACCAGGGACCTCTGAAATAAATGATGGGCTCCAGATGGCATTTCTACCAGAGCTGACCTCTGCCCTCATTCATGGAATAGTTTCTTCTTTGCATCTGCAGTATGGGTATAAAGATCTCACTCCAGGCCCACATTAGGGAAGAAGGAGATTTTAGATAAAGAGAACAACCAGTTATCCACCTAGACCAGACCCTCCTGCAATTGATGTGGGCCTCCTTGGTGATTCCCCGTGACCAGCTGTGGGTACACTTCCTCTCAAAGGTCAGCACAGGTAACACTAATGTTGGGGTGGTAAGGAGATACAGTGCAGTTGGGGACACACACACACACACACACACACACACAAAGTCTCTGTTTCATTTGTCCACAGGTGCAGTGTACTGGTATGAGCAGAAGACTTGGGGGGGGGGGCAGTGGGAAGGGATCTTCTGCTTTGAAGGTTAAACCAAGATCCGGGATAGCCACATGGTCCAGCCCTACCTGGAGGCTGAGGTGATGAGGAGCCTCATAGTCCCTTTGGTGAGGCAGCGTATACCTGCTAACAAACCCACACTACCTGTCAGTGCCCTGCAGGACAAGCCCTAGATGGGCCCAGAAGCAGCTACCATGCCACCAGCACAATGCCCCTCTTTAATGACCTGGGTGGGTCATGTATCCAGAGGGGACCAGTCTGGGTTTGTTGTCTGGGAGTATGTGTTTTGAGACAGGGTCTCCCTTATTCCCAGTTCCTAGGCTAGCCACACACTTGCTATGTGGCTGAAAATAGCTTTGAACTGCTGGTCCCCCTACCCCTCCCTCTCAGGCCATGGATTACAAGTGTACACCAATTATGTATATAATACTGAGGATCTAACCCAAGTTTTGCACAGGCTAGGCAAGCAATGTAATAATTAATTAACATCCCCCAGTCTGTCTTCAGTGACCTCTGTCAGTGTTCTGGGTGGATCTGAGGGGGTTCAATGGACTTAGAAGGACACTGGATTGGGGGCTGGAATATGGCTTGATTATCTTCCCTGTCCCTAAGTTCCCTCATCTCTAAAACGGGGATAAACAGAGCTCCCTTTAAGGACTGCTGGGCCCAATGAATTAGGCTATATAAAGGCACCCTCTTATATCATACACTATATAAACAAGAATGAGGAACTGTTATCAGCAACCAGATGACTCATGACGATCTCAGAAACCAGGCCTGGTGGCAAATGCCTTTCATCCCAGCACTCAGGAGGCAAAGGCAGGCAGATCTCTGTGGGATGGAGGCCAGCCTGGTCTATATGAGTTCCAGGCCAGCTGGGGCTACGGGGAGATCCTGTCTCAACAACAACAGCAAAATCTCTGATGCTCACTGGCATAGTAAAGGCTCTGTTAAGCCCTCCACTGGAAAAACAGGATCTGGAGCATTTTGCCCTAGGAAATTTTTTTTTGTATTTTTTAATTGAATTTCTGTGAATCTTATACACATGTTAATCATCTTTATGCCCCTCCCCCATCCATACCGTCCCCTTCCCCCCTATCAGATTTCATGCATTCTGTCATTTATGTTAAGCCCCATCAAATCAAGTTAGTGTACTCAGACATTCCTCAGCGCCGTTCATCCACTGGGCCCTACTCAGCCTATCTAGAGTCATTCCCTTAAAGAATACCAATTCTCCCTCACCCAGCGGTAATCAGCTGCCAATAGTTCTTTGGGTTCTGCTGCCCGTTTCTCCGGTTCTATGCTGGGTTTTTGTCTGCTTGAGTTTGCATGGGTCTTGTGTATGCTGACACTGTTGCTGCAGGTTCTTTTAAACTCATAATCCTCACTCACATCCCAATGAAGTAGTGTTCCCAGGATTTCAGGAAAGGTTAAGCTTCAAAGGCAGGTCTTCAAAGGGGCCACAGCCCTCTTCCATGTTGCCATGGAGTCTTGGTTAAAGCGCCATTCTCTGTACTTTATTTAACCTTGTGAGGTGTGGAGTGAATGATTTTTGCTGTTAACTAGCCCAGAGGGAGGTAAAGATGCATGAATAACAGGCATGACTTTGGGGAGCCCCCGATCCCCATTCCCCTGTCATGCCTACTCTGTACTGATATGTTCTCAAGCAGACCAGGCTGCCCTGTTGTGACTATGGTGCCCCAAACTCAGCAATGCTAATTTATTCTTTTATATCTTTGCACTTGCAAACAGCACTATCTGTCAAAAATGGCAGCCACTGTACTCTACATAGTACAAGGAATCTTAACAGGTACACATTTCACATCCTCATCCCAATTTATCTTCTCAACATGGTATTAAACAGTATCAATAGGGGTTCAACCACACTGCAGATGATGTGTTATGTGCACCCCTCTGGAAAGAACTTCCATTGGCCAGGCTGATTCCTGAGTAAGATGCTCCCTAAGGCACTTGTTGACGTCTTCCTGGCTATGTGCATTTATTATGAAATAACAGTTTTGCATCCACATTCTGACAAGACACAGTAATAAAGTCTGCAGAGGAAATCTGCTTGGCAATTTGTATAAACTGACTCAAGATTCTCTTCTCAGGAAGAGAAATAATGAAAAGGCGTGTATGTGTGTCATCTATTAGCCTTGGCCAGGCCTGGGCGCAGGGCTGGGGAAGCATCCATAAGTGGCAGAAAGCAGCTGGGCATGACAAGCCCTTCACAAAGACACTGCTGTTCTCCCTCAGTACCACCAACAAAGTACCAGGGTAAAGTCATGCAAATTAACATGCAAATGAGTCTGGCAAAACAAGCATTCAGACTGGCAAGGTTGTGGAGAGGAGCCCACAGCCTCTGGGAAACATGCTGGGCCAGGTCTGACCTTGCCAGCCCCTCAGTTCTAGAGGAGGGGGTGCTGGCTCCTGAGGGCACAGCACAGGTTTTCTTTCAATTTTAAAATCTGTCCATTCTTGGTAGCACCTTTTCCCTTTGGGGAATAGTCACCCAATTTATCATTACCTTTAATTTCCTGACTATGGTCTGAAACACTAACCTTCAGATATAACCTTCAGATATAAGACATTATTGATATTAAAGCCAGTCATTCCTTCAGCAATAAGCAGCCCAAAGGTCCCCAATCTTCAGGTTTTTCTGGCTTTTCTAAACAGCACGTGAACATCTGTATCAACATTGTTTTAACCCGCAATTTTCCGTCACTGTAAGATCTACATGAGTGATGCTTTAAATTCAAATTAACCACAGTTCTATGTCTAAAGTTTGAGAGTGAGCCCTGGTCTAGGTAATGCTGTGGTGAAGCACCACTCAGATCATTTCTAGATTAAAAACCACGATGTGCTGGGTGTGGTGGCACACATCTTTAGTCCCAGCACTCGGGAGGCAGAGGCAGATGGATCTCTGTGAGTTCAAGGCCAGCCTTGTCTACACAGCGAGCTCCAGGCCAGGTGGGACTAAAGGGAGACCCTGTCTCAAAAAGAAAAAAAAAAACCATAATGTTAACCAAGAGTGATGGCATCTCCCTGTAGTCCCAGCACTGGGAGGCTGAGGCAGGAGGATGCTGAGTTATGGGTTATCTTGGGCTACATAGTGAGACCCTGACTAAAAAGGGTTGAGTATGAAACTGAAAGGTTTGGGCAGGGGCTCCTAGCTAAGTGACAGATGTGGAACTTAAAGCAAGGACTTCTCCATTCTTTTTTTTTTTTTTTAATCCTTTCTCCAGTGTGTAATCTCAATTCACTCGTTGAAGGTCTTTTTTGTATTTTTTATATAATACTACTATTGGCATTTTGTGTATCTCATACATCATTTTTCAGTTCAATTTAGACATATTCCCTTTCCCTTCCCCCCACCCCACCCCAGTTCCTGCGTTTTGCCATACATGTCCTGTATCTTTCTCTCAGTCTTTTTTTTAATATTCTACAACTCAATATTCTTTTTTTATTTTTCTTAAAATTTTTTTTATTTTTATTTATTTCTGTATGTGTATGAATGTACTGCCTGCATGCAAGTTTGTGCACCCGTGTCGTGCAATGCCGCAGAGGTCAGAAGAGGGTCTCGGATTCCCCTGGAACTGGAGTGCTCCTGGAAT
>VZQC01013587.1:25875-57419 GCA_009823505.1 Rhizomys pruinosus
GGTCTAGGAAAGTAGCTGAGCAGGGCAGGGGAAACGCCAGCAAGCAGCGCTCCTCCATGGTCTAGGAAAGTAGCTGAGCAGGGCAGGGGAAACGCCAGCAAGCAGCGCTCCTCCATGGTCTAGGAAAGTAGCTGAGCAGGGCAGGGGAAACGCCAGCAAGCAGCGCTCCTCCATGGTCTAGGAAAGTAGCTGAGCAGGGCAGGGGAAACGCCAGCAAGCAGCGCTCCTCCATGGTCTAGGAAAGTAGCTGAGCAGGGCAGGGGAAACGCCAGCATGCAGTTCCTCCATGGTCTAGGAAAGTAGCTGAGCAGGGCAGGGGAAACGCCAGCACGCAGTTCCTCCATGGTCTAGGAAAGTAGCTGAGCAGGGCAGGGGAAACGCCAGCACGCAGTTCCTCCATGGTCTCTGCTCCTGCTCCTGCCTCCAGGTTCCTGACTTAAGTTCCTGCCTTGACTTCCCTAAATGAACTTGACAGTGTAAGATGCAATAAGCCCCCCCCCCAACTTGTTTTGTCAGAGTGCTTTATCCCTTTATCACAGCAATAGAAAGCCAATTAGGATAGGTGTATTCCTCGGGAGCTAGCCAATTTGTTTTTGGAGACAGGGTCTTCATGGGTTTAAGACTTGCCATTTAAGCTAGGCTGATGGCCACTGAGCACAGGGACTGCCTGCTGCCCCGTCCCCAGTACTAGGACTACAATTCCATGTCACTACACCACGATTTTTTTGTGGTTCTGGGGATCAACTCAGGTCTTTACACTTATGTGACAAGCACTTTACTGATGGAGCTGTCTCCCCGGCCTTGCAGGGGTCATGCAGGCTCCTTCTTCGTCTGCCCCTACTGACCTCTTGAAGCAAGGGTTGAAGGTGGTCTGTCTCTCCAGGTGCTGACTACCTGGCCCCTCGAGTTCCATGAGGCCCCTCATTTGAACCCCTACATCCACTCCATGCCCTGGCCTGGAAAACTCCTCCATGCTTAGTGCTTTAGGAATCCAGATTCTTCCCAGCTTCTCATAGGTTGGCCCCCAAAGCCATTTCTAAATGTTTAGGATATTCAATCATTACTTCCCATGAACCTCTTCCTGCTTATGTTGATGACACTCATATAGGAACATACATCTCAGGCCCACTCTGAGCAGCACATCCTACTGCTGCACAGCCACGCTGCAAGTAGGAGAAGAGCCAGATCCCAGGCAGGTGCAATGAACGTAAGGGTCAGGCCAGGGCAAGAGTGATGGCTCATTTTGTAAAAAAGATTTATTTATTTAATTTATATGTATGTATGTATGTCTATATGGGTGTGTACCATGTTGTGTGAGTACCCACAGAGGCCAGAAGTGGGTAACGGATTCCCCAGTGTTAAGAGTTACAGGCAGCTGTGACCTGCCTGGTATGGTTGCTGCATGAGCAGTACATGCTCTTAACCACTGAGCCATCTTTCCAGTCCTGTAATGGTTAATTTTGAATGTCAGCTTAATTGAATTAAGAGCTGCATATGTCTAGGTGTGTCTATGAGGATGTTTCCAGACAGGACTGGCATATAGGACAGCAGCTGAGGGAAAAAGACCTGCCTTAAATGTGGGTGACACCATCTAATAGACGAAAGGTGGAGGAGGAGGCGGAGGAGGAGGAGGAGGAGGAGGAGGAGGAGGAGGAGGAGGAGGAGGAGGCAGCCAGTGGAGGCATGCTCTGCTCTTCCTGAGGGAGTATGTGTATCTATCTCAGCAGCCTTCACTCAAGACCATCTGACTTCAGCATCTTCAGCACAGAGACTGCAACACTTCTAGACCTTCAGCCTCCACCCAGGGCTGTAATCACTGGCTCTCTTGTTCTGGGCTTCCAGATTTTAGGACTGAGCAGCTACCAAGTTCTGTAACTCTAGTCTGCAGATGGCTACTGTGCTCTTTGGCTTCCAACTGTGTACGCCAATCTAATAAATCCTCTTTATAATTATTTGTATAGTGAGTGAGTGTGTGTGTGTGTGTGTGTGAGTGTGTGTGTGTGTGTGTGTGTGTGTGTGTACCCTGAAGAGGAAGTGCAATTTGTCAGATGAGAGGTCACTTAGTGCACTGAGTTGGGGAGGGATCTTCTGCCACCAGAACAGATTAGGAAAAGGCAGGAAACTCAGGGTTTGGGTGCATCACATGGGGTGCTTAGGACCTTCCCCCCAGGGCACAGAGATGCTTCATCCACCTCAAGGACCCATAGGAGAATCCATACCAATCCTTCAGTCATATGTACTGCACCCAGACCATGGGAGACAGCCATGGGAATCTTGCAGTCCCATGACAAAGCGCCGGGGGCCACCAGAAGCTACGGAAGGCAGAGATCCCCCTCTAGTGCCTTCACAAAGAGGGTGGCTCCCCTGTCTTGTTTTCACACTGTTCCCCAGGAAGGTGACAGAATACATTACTATTGTTTGAAGCCATTCAATTTGAGGTAATTTGTTCTGGCAGCCCCAAGAGTCAAGAGTGGGAGGCCTCAGGGCAGAGCAGACAGGAATGACCATGTTCTTTGGCTGCAGGCCAGGGTTCCTCAGCCATTCCTGGGCCTAAATGAGAGATCAGAGCTTCTCAAGCCCCCCAAGGCCTGCAAGAAAGATTGCATAGTGGCAGCCATTTTGTTCTTTTTCCAAAGGCCTTGTGGGGCAGTGTAAAAATACTGCCCCACTACAGAAGTGTGTCCCTCTGAGAGCACTGCAGGCCTATGGGCCTCTTCCACAGGCAGCCAATGAAGTCTGTAGTTTCTAAAACTTGCACCATAGTGTGAGGTCTAGGGAAAGGCCAGTGAGCGAGCCCCAGCACTGATTTTTAAGTTCATCCTTATCATCTCTGAGTTTTAAAAAATTAAAAAATGAGCTGCCTGAGCTCCCAGCCATCCCCCAATAGGTAATGCTAAAGTACAGTGCAGAAAGAGAGCCATAGCCCACAGGCACGGGTTCCACACTCTCCCCTCTGCCTAGAAGTCCCCGCAGAGCCCAATGCCACCAGTTAGGGCTCCAGTGCAGGTTTCACACAGATGACCCCCCACCCCAGGGCCTGCAGGTTTCCTGGGGATGAGGGACAAGGGCTGGCCCACATCAAGGATCAGCTCCAATAGTAAATTTTGAAAACAACCTCTTAGCTTGGGTTTTATTCAAGGGATTCATCACAGACTTGATTCTATTCTGGCTGTTAACTCTTTTTTTTTTTTTTTTTTTGCTTCTGAAAGTGAATGGATTTGGATGGCATGATTAGGCAGGGTGGCAGCAGGCTGGAGAGTACATGCATCAGAAGGGAACAAGGTGTGTGTGGGGGTAAAGGCATAAAGACCAGCTCCTTCAGTGTCTCCAGGGCTGGGAAGGTGGCAGGTCATCTGGGCCTATAGGTAGACAGAAGCTCGCAGATCCAGTAGAGGACACCAGCTTCCTGTACCCAGGGGCCTCATGATAGCCCCTGGGGTCTCATGCCTGCTCAGCCCCAGACCCAAATGGACCTGACTGACTGTCACCGAGGATGGACCTGTGTCCTCTGTGTCCAAGCTAGGTTCTATGGCCTACCTGCTTTCTTCTGCTACCTTTCCGTAGACCATACACTACATCACACAAGGATCTGTTGTCAGAATGAGTGAATGGGAGAGAAGGAAGGCTGGAGATATGGAGAGAGGAAGGAGGGAAGACTGGGAACCGTCTGAGCTGACTGAAGCAGTTCCAGCTCTGCCATGTTGCCCTGGCTAATGGGCAGATAAGATGCTGGATGGGTATGGACACTGCACCAGGGAACACCTTGAGAAGAAATAAAACTCAGCCCCTAAAGCCCTTGGGGACCATGTCCACTTCCTATAGGCCTCTGACACCATGCTAAGAAAAACAAAATAGGCAGTGTGTCCCCCTCGCCATCTCCAGAGGATTCATTAAAACAAGGCTGTGTGTGCAGAGCTGAAGCCTGTGTGTGCAGAGCTGGAGCCCAGCCTCCCAGCCTAATTACTACTTTAAAGGGTTTGGGGAAAAGACTTCTATCTGGGGCCATAAAAAGTCAAGTCAGCTGATCCTGCCATGTGTAGGGAGGGCAGTGGGCACTCTCTGGGATTTTGTTTCTCCATGACATTGGGCCTTGGGAGGCTCTCAGTCTGAAGATGTCTACGAGGCAAACAGCCACTCCTATACCACTGGGCATATGTGGCCAGGCCCTGTGTAGAGACGGTTCCATGTGGATCCTGGCCTTGGCCAGCAAAAGCACAGATAAAAGCCAGAACTGCAGAGCAGTGTCTCTAGGTTTGGGGAGTGGTCAAACTAGTCCTGAAGCCAGTTTGCTTTGGGCAGAGCACCGTGGAGGGCAGCTGAGTGTGGCAGGTCTACTGGGCTCAAAGCAGACAGGAGCCAAGGAGCAGGCTGTGCCAGCTACACAACAGGTGCTGCAAGTGAAGGTGCCCTGACCACAGGTGCTGACACGCCATAGGAAATGGAGGTGACACTGGAGAGGGAGATAAGGTAGGATTCCAAAGGAGAGCTGTCCATTACCACTAAGAATACCAGCCAACCAAGAATCTGTTTGTCCAGTGGGATGCCAACAGAAAATAGGACAAAAACATTAGTGTTAAAAATCAAGTAAGGGGCTGGAGAGATGGCTTAGGTATTAAAGGCACTTCCAGCTCTTGCAGAGGACCAGGGTTCAGTTCCCAACAGCCATGTGGTAGCTCACAACCATCTGCAACTAGTTCTAGGGAATCTTATGGCGTGTTCTGGCCTCCACAGGCACCAGGCATGCACATGGTACACATAATACATGTATGCAAACCAAATACACATACATAAAAAGTCCTTGAAAAAAATTAGTATCAGGTATGGTGGCACAACTGTAATTTTAGTAGCTTGGTAGGTGCAGGCACAAAGACCAGGGGATCAAGGTCATCCTCAGCTGCCTGGCAACTTTAAGGCTGCCTGGAGCTACAACTCTCAAAAAAAACAAAAGAGGAAATCTCTTTCTCTTTCACACACACACACACACACACACACACACACGCATGCACACACGCGCGCACACATGCACAAAGTGAAACTTTAGCAGAGAGTCCATTAAAGTTGCCACTTCTGGTTCATGGTGCTGGAAGAACTCCCCTCACCAAGCGGACAGGCTGAAGTGAGGTCAAGGCCATGCAAGGGTGGGAACACAACACCATGCCCAAGACCCAGACCACTGTCCAGTGCTGTACACACCACCCAGACTCTTCCAGATTTCCTGTCCTTCCCCACAGCCAATATTGCTGGAGTCCTGGTGATCTAGGGTTTCAGTCCACAGCAGAATAAAAGTAGGGACTAGAGGGAGACGAGCAGAAAAGACGGGTCGGGGTGGTGCTGGGTCAGTAGCAGACGCAGAACTGGAACCAGAGAAAATGGTTCCATACTCGGCAATGGGAAGGGACAACCTGGAACAGCTGTTCCAGTGAGCCTAGAAATACTTGTCCTTAAGAATGTGATGACCAAAGGATTCCACCACCAAACACCCACGACATTTGCTTTCAGCAGATCGAAGCCCCACACTGAGGGGTAAACTGTGAGAAGTCCTGCAGAACTGTTCTCCTCCTAGCCTAGAATCCCATCCTCTATTCCCCAAGTAACACCTATTAACATCTCCCAGAACTAGGACCCCACAGGACCCAGCAGCCTGAAGAAATGAAGCAAAAAGCCACCTTAGACAACTGGAATGGGGGCTGGAGAGATGGCTCAGTGGTTAAAAGCACTGGCTGCTCCTGCAGAGGACCAGGGTTCAATTCCCAGCACCCACATGGCAGCTAACAACTGTCCATAACTCCAGTTCCAGGGGAATCTGATGCCTTCTTCTGATTCTGTGGGCATTGCACAACATGGGTGAACTTACACACATACAGGCAATACACTCAGATACATAAAATTAAATAAATAAAATGTTTTGAAAAAAATAAAGAAAAAGAAAACTGGAGTTGTCCCCCTCTAACCCAGTTTAGCCAGCCCTGGAGAAAATCTGGAAGTGGTCTCTAGGCAGCTACCATACGCAGAGATGCCAGGGGTTTGGAAGCCCCAGGGGTGGGAAACTGGACTCTCACCTGGTACGTATTGTCAAAGCTGTCGTACATGAACCTTGTTATCAGAGACGTCTTTCCGACTGCAAGACAAGAAAAGAAAATGTTCAGGTGTAAAGTAGAGTGGGATAGCTAGGGTATTCTAAGTACGTCACATATGGAGGAAAGACAGGCTTATGGACCCACACAGAGGAGGGAGGGAGGCCCCTGGAGAAGACCCCCAGTCAAGGTGCTAAGGGTCTACATCAGGTGGGCTACAGGGGTGTTCTACTCAGAGCCCAGGGTGCCTTAGAGGAGGAGGCCTATCCCTACTCTAATTTCTACCATTTAAATCCAGGTCAGTTTTGACTCCAGGCAGCCAACCAACGTGAGAGCCACGTGTGAAGAATCAGAGCAAGTGGTGCTAACACGATGCTCCTTTCACACCCTGCTTATCTCCCCCTGGACATACCACCTCAATATGCATCATCTCCTCATGGGAGACTCTTTCCCATTTATTCAGCCCGGGCATCAACTTCCCAAGGACTCAGAGACTGGGGTCATTTCTCAGGTGTCTGAGAGTGAGACTATTCCCTGCAGTGTGTCTGGACTGCCCAGCCTAATGCAAGGTCTTTAGCATCCCAAATCCCACTGGGTAAATGATGAAAGGATTCCCAGGCACTGTGACAACTGAAGGTTTACCTGCACATCGGTAAACACCCTGTAAACACCCTGTACAGGGCAGGAATGTTCTCGACTGTGAACTGGTGGCATGTCTGAGAAGCTGACTCTCCTGGGAATCCCATAAGTGCTACTAATTTCCCAAACTGCAGGGTTTGGCTTCTGACCTAACATCATTTGGGTTTCCTGGGGCGTGGTGGTGGTAGAAATGCCAACTATTGTCCTTCTAGCCATCTGGGAGGAAAAGGAGAGCGATAAAAGACACTGGTTAGATCAGCCACTGCATGGAATTCCACTGTCCTCTGTCCACTAGGAAGGACTCTGCCACAGCCCTGGGTGGCTCAAAGGGGACCTCCAGGCTAAGCTCTGAGCTGCAAAGATGCAGGAGACGTATCTCCAAGAGGAAAAGCAAAGGTGCTCAAGGCCGCAGGACTCCCATTCTGCTCCTTCCTAGGTGCCGTGGGAAGCCATTGCAGACCAGGCCCGGCAGGGTAGCTGGTCATGCCTGCGTGGAACAGGGCAACTCAATGGAAAGGCTCTTTGCTGGGCTTGAAGCCCAGATGTGCACGGTATATAGGCAAGCACTGTCATCCCTGACAGATAACACTGGCCAAGAGGAAGTCACCCAGACAGGGTCATCTGGTGAACTGGGTTTGAGCTGAAGCCCAAAGACCCCAAATGTGCCCCTGAATTGGTCAGCCAAGTTCAAGCCTTACTCAGGTACTTTTTAACTGTGTCACTTTGAGATGGTCACAACCCCTTTGGGCTTAGCTCCTCATTATAACACATAATAATATCAAAAATGTCAGAAGGCCGTTCTAAGAATAAAGAAAATAAGTGCAAGGTTCACAGAAATGCTGAAATGGAAGGATGTGCCATCCTACCTGAGACAGCTGAGGCATTTTCCTGAATGAGATGATGGGAGGAAAAAAGTATTACCACCAAGGTTGTACAATGAGGGAACTCACTCCCTTTTGCTCTGGATGTGTGGACTCTAACCACTTGGACTGGAATTCCCCAGTAAGAGGAGCGCCTTTGTTACTCCTGAGCCCCAGGCTTCACACCTGAGCTTCACACCTCATTAAGGTGGTAGCCTCTGGATGAGGCTGTCAAACACATGACCAGAAGGCTAGGGATTGGATTCACTCCAAGCTCCAGGGAGAAGAGAGAGAGGTTGGAGACTGAGCTCCATCATACGCGAAACGTTCAACCAGCCAGCTACATAATGAAATCCCAGGAAGAACTTTAGACACTGAAGTCCCTCGGAACCTCCTGTGAACACACTGCCATGTCTGGAGGGGGTAGGCTGCGACTGTGCATCCAGGAAACTTGCTGACATGCCAGTGAGCTCCATGGATCTGCCTGTCTCCACCTCCCAGGGTGCTTCTGCAATAGAATCCCAGGGATTACAGACGTGCTCTAGTATATCCAACTTTTTTTTTATTAACTTTATTTATTTCTGTATGTGTATGAATGTACTGTCTGCATGCAAGTTTGTGTGCCCGTGTCGTGCAATGCCGCGGAGGTCAGAAGAGGGTGTCGGATTCCCCTGGAACTGGAGTTCTCCTGGAATTGGAGTTTCAGACGGTTCTCAGCCGCCATGTGGGTGCTGGGGATCGAACCCGGGTCCTCTGTAAGAGCGGTCAGCGCTCTTAACCGCTAGGCCATCTCCAACTTTTTAGGTGGGTGCTGAGTATCCAAATTCAGGTCTTCATGATTACACAGCAAGCAGTTACCCACTGAGCTATCTCCCCCCCCTCCAAAAAAAAGACTGTAATCTTAGGGGGAGTGCTTTCCTGAGTATCTCCTATTGAACCTGAGGGTCACTGGAACTACTTGGTCAGACATAGAGAAATCTTGGGGACCCCAATGCTGGCATCTGGAGTGAGGGCAGTCTTGGGAACAGTGTCTTTGTCCAATGCTGGGTGGTTAGTGGGGAAACTCATTGTAAATAAGTTGTCAGCTGGTTTCAGGGTGGCTACTGAGAGACTGGGCAGTCAAGGCCTTTCCAACTCTTTTGCGCCTCCTCTTAATTTTCACAGGAAGGCAAGAAGTAGGGGCTTCCTAAGCCTGGAGGATTAGCGCTATTGCCACAAGCAGAGCTGGCCAGGAATTAAGAGTCCCACAGAGGGAAGAGCAGGACAACCCCGAGCTAGCAAGAGGTCATGGAACTGGGGAGCCCTCGGCATTCTCTTTCTTTTTCAGTGTTTTTATTTATATATTTACTCATTCATTCATTTTTTATATGTATGAACGTTTAGCCTGCATGTATGTAAAGTGCACCACAACTGTGCAATGCCCAATAAAGGCCAAAAGAGGCGGCCCCCAGATCCCTGGAACTGGAGTTATGGATGGCTGTTAGCTACCATGTGGGTGCAGGAAATGAACTAGGGTCCTCTGCAAGAGCAGGCAGTCCTCTCCAGCCCAGGCACCTTCTTCCGGAGAGGTGGGGAAGCGTTCCATCCTCCTCAAGATGCCAGGGTCCATGGGAAATGTCCCTAGGCAGTGCCACTAATGCCTCAGGGTACAAGGCTGCAGATCTGGAGCAGGGCGGGGAGGCCAGCAGAAAATGCTGGTCCCCAGGGCTGGGGCCAGGGAGCAGGGAGCTCAGAGGCACATCCCTGGATACCAAAAAGTCACTAAGGAAACAGGAAGTCACTGAGAGTTTAGCAATCCCTTCAGAAGCCGAGCTGCCCCTTCTTGTGGCCCCGGCCTCTGACGGTGACTGATTACCGGCCTGTAGTAGCACATGTGGGTGGCGGGAGAAAAGCTCAGGAGAGCACACTGCTTACTGGGCTGTGCAGGGAGAACGTTCAGGCATGGCTACATACTACCCACGGCCAGTATTTTCTCCCACAATAATTACAGCAGGTGATATAGGCCCAACACTAACAAGCCATGTTCCAGGTGCATCCTAGGGGCTGTGAGACATGACCTTTAGATGATGGCACACACAGATGAGGTTGGCACTGGCCCACCAAGAGCCTTTCAGCAACACTGGGCTAAGGTCTTAGGAACATGCTTTCTAGCTGCCCCAGCTTGAGCAGGAACTCACAGCAGACCTAGTTTATAACATAGCAGGCAAGTAAGCACTTGTCTCAGGGGCTGGGATGTGGCTGTCTGGCCAGGACCTCAGCTTCTATCAGTCCCTCCTTGATGCCTTTGGGTTAGGTGGGGGCTGAGGAGTCTGTCAATTCATAACCATTGTGACCCCTTTTCCCCAATTCCCCTTCAGTCTGGGACTGGATAATGTAACATAGACCACTGTCTGAACTAACAGCTTGAGCGCTCAGACCCCCTAAGTGCTCCTGTGATGGTCTGTATTGTCTCTGGAATCACAGACAACCTCTTGATCAGCTTATGCTCCGTCCTGGAGCAGCTCAGCTGCCATTCCCAGGCTTAGATGCTGGACCAGGTAAGAAGGTAACTGACCAGGAGCAGCAGCATTCACGGTTCTGACTGCAGACGCCATGTGACCAGCTGCTTCGAGCTCCTGCCACCTTGACCCTCCTCCCATGATGAACTGTGTTGCCCAAATAAACCTTTCCTTCCTTCTGTAAGGTGCTTTGTCAGGGTATTTTATCACAGCAAAAAAAAAAAAAAATTAATGAAGACCAAAGTGGCACTGCTAGTCAGAATGGAGTCCTTCTAGCCCCCAGATGTGCTTGGACATGTTGCATCATGAAAGAAGCACTAACCACTCCTCCAGAGACTTCCCGGCCTCTCGGGGTAGCTCCTTATGAGCTCAGCCCACCGTCTCATCCTTCCTCAGGCCTCTGCTTGGCTTCTATCATGGCAGCATATGAAAGAGCCCTATGGGTCTCGGGATGTTCTCTGGCGAGCTTATCTGACCCTGAAGGCTCAAAAGCCACACTTCCTTGATCCATTCCTGCCCTCCACCACTGCCCTGATGGAACCTGGAAATGCACATGACTAGGCACTAAGGTAGGTCATGGCCAAGGGGAAGTCAGAGAGGGGGGTGGGCAGCACTCCACACCCACCTCATATAGCAGGACAGGTTTGGAGGGGGCAGGAGACTGGGGGAAGCGCAGCCTCCAGCCACCGCAGGAGCCCCTCAGAAAGCCTGGCTCCCACATGGCTCCTCCTGAAGGTCACCCTGCCGCGCTGCCAGCAATGGCTTGCAGACACTGCTGCAACAAAGCAGAACAAAGATTCTGCTCTGCTGGCAGAACTTTATTCCAGGGAAGCAGGTGGATCACTACTGAGCTGCTTTTCTTTCAGCTCAAGCCTCAGGAACGCTCTCATCTCCTGGTTTTAAGTCCCACGTGATTAAACACAGAGATGTTGTTTTCCTCTTTCAGCCTAATGAAGGTAAGAAAATTTCCGATGCTGACCAGCAGCATCCAGGAAGGAGGGAAGGAAACGCCAACACTGCTGGGCAGGGCTCCAGCGCTTTGCTTAGGTTTCCTCATTTAATCCTCACTTCCACCCAGGCGTTAGGATGCCAAGGTCACGAGTGAGCCAGCAGAGGAGCTGCTACCAGCACAGTCACCTCAGCTATTGCGGCTGCAGGTGGGGGGGGGGTCAGGGCCCTGGGCATTACGAATGGTGTGCGAGGCCAGGAGAAGAGTTCACTGAGGAGGCAGTGGGCCAGGTTATCGTTGGGACACAGCAGAGGTCGCTCAGTACTGCTGCAGAGAAAATGCAGACAGACAAGGTGCGTGAGGAAAGAGATGAGCAGGCTCAGTGGTCAGGAGCACTGGCTGCTCTTGCAGAGGACCTGGGTTCAATTCCCAGCATCTACATGGAGGCCAATAGCCATCTATAACTCCAGTTCCAGGGGATCTGACACCCCCTCTGGCTCTGTGGGCACTACATGCATAGAAGCACTTTTACATACATGCAGGCAACACACACACACACACAAAAGTGTTTTTTTGTTGTTTTTTTTTTAAAGAGAGGTGAGTGGAAAATACTGTTTCAGGAAGCTCCATGAGGCTATGAGTTTATTCTAAACCCATCTCCAAGGGCTGGCTGCGGAAGGCTGCAGGGGGCAGATGGAAAGGAAAGGCTGACTGGGGCCACGGTGGCTATACCTCAAGCTCCCAGAAGGGTCTCAATTTCCACCGCAAGCTCACACAGCGCTCCCCTTCCTACATGCTCTCATGCACAATGCAAATCGGGCGCTCCACGAACCGTGGGTCTGGAGGGGCCTGCTCCAACAGCAGTAACGGTGCCGTGTGATCACAGTTCTGCACTCTGGAACTCATGGCCTAGCTGGGCGAGACTACAGAGGTGCTTGGATAGCAAGGCCGAGTCACCCCACTGCTCCGGCAGACCTGTAAGCGAGCGAGCCTTTGGAGGATCCAGCCCTACCCTGAAGGCTGCTTCCAACGCCACATGCTTGAAACCAATGCCCACTTTCCTTGCCGTGTCCTACTTCAATTATAACTCTGCGAGCCAGGTAAATTTCCTCCTTGCCACTGACTTTGGGTGCTGTAATATGTAACATTACATATTAAGGCACGGACCTGGAGTTTAGAAGGGAATCTCACACTGCGGCTACAGAGGCCACACTGGGGGCAGGAGTCTGGGGAGAGATGGACCATCTGGAAAGAATGCAGAGGTCTCGGGGCTGGAGGGCAAGAAGAACAGAGGAGGTGCCAGGACCCCACAGCAGGTCAGATGAGAGCCTCCCATCACCCGGCTTTGTGACCAGCAGATGATGGTCCTTGAACTCCAGCAAACAAAGATCAAGTAACTAACTACCCTGATTCAGATCACGGCTTTGTTTATAACAGTCAAACCAAAGCACACACAGCAGCACTGTTTTCAGAAACTAACAACTAAAAATAATCATTCGATCTCACCAGTGAAGGCTCTAATCATACCTTCCATGAAATAATGGACTTACTTTCTTTGAATTCTTTCCTGGGCTGCTGGCTAAGGTCTTGAACATCCATGGGCAGTGAGTTACACATCGTGACAACTGCATCAATGTAGGATGAACTGAACGCTGGCCCTTGGAGGCAGCAACAGCGCCTGTCTGTCCCTTTGTGATGTACTCCACCAGCCCCCCATGAGCCCTGACAGTTCCAGATGAGCAGATTTTTGTACTCAGTGAACCTCCACTGGGCATTGACTCTGTGACAGGTTCATATTGGGTACCAAGTTCACAGTGAGAAAGCAGGTGCATGTGTGCCCTCCAGCAGCCCCAGACGCATAGGGCTAGACCCATATATGAAGACCTCAATGCCAAGCTTCGGGGAGATGTGCTGTGAAATCCTGTCCGAGGAGTCACAGCAGCCTCCTGGAGGGGAGGTGGCACCTGGGATGGCTGGGAGTTAGAGAGATAAGGATCAGAGGGAACCGTGCTCCTAGGGCAGGGGCTAGGGTGGAACCAGGTGGGGAGCATCCTCCTGGGATGGCTGGGAGTTAGAGATGAGGATCAGAGGGAACCGTGCTCCTAGGGCAGGGGCTAGGATGCAGCCAGGTGGGGAGCATCCTCCTCACACAGCCATTCATTTGCACTAGTCCACAGCTGCCATGTTGGGAGTTAGTGCCCATGGGGACTCCCGGGTGTGGCTTGGGCTCAGGTCACAGGCTGAGGGCAGAACACAAGAAATTAGCCAGAGAATTAATGGCATGGCAGAAGCTATGCCACCTGGCCTACAAAGCCCTGGCCTACAACCTGCTCCCAAGCCTCAAGCTCATACTGCTGCCCCACCTGCTCTCACAGTACTCCTAGGCAGACACGAGATCCAGCCTGGTCTTCCTGATGGTCCCCAGAGCTGGGGTTCTGGGTGGAAGCAGGAGTCTAACTCAGGGCCACTGCTGAGGTGGGCTGCCTGCTTCTCAGATGCTATGTTTTTAGGAAGGCGGGCCCTGTGCCAGCGACCACGTCTCTGCGTCCTCCACCTCAGCCCTTACCAGTGGCAGCTGCAGCTATGAGAAGGTGACCCTAAGGGCTTCAGCTTCCCCACACACCTCGGGCCACCAACCTACTCCTAGGATGGGTCCAGCCCACTCAGCTGTCTCATTCACTCTTTCCAGAACACAGATGGGAAACTGTGGGGATGCTGGCAAGGGCCTGCAAAGGGGCAGAGGCCTGCCCTGAAGCTGGAAGGACAAGCTATCCTGGCCACATGCCATTATCAAGAGAGGCCTCCATCATCTCCTGCAATCTCGGCTGCTGGGGCCCCCATCACTGCCCCATGTGTGGGGTTCATGGAACCAGGTCCTGCTGAGGATGAGGGGAACAGAGTGAGGTACCTCTGTTCTGCTAGCCACAGTTGTCTGAATACTGTTTAGTTCTGCTGTTAATGAAACAGAAAACCCAGCTGTCTGTATGTGAAAAGCAGATATGCCTGGGGCCAAACTCCCCTCTACATCCAGCCCTGACATCCTATGCTCAGAGCAGCTTTGACAGCTCCCATCTGAGCCCAGAGGGACTGGCTGGCTCACTGTAGGCTGAATGAGGAAACAGGTGGAAAAAAAAAAAAACATTTCAAACGTTCCCCCACAGACTCAGACAGTAATTAATATGCAAAGCTCTTTATTGGACACTTTAATTAAGTGTGTTAATTCCCTCTCCCAGATGATGCTCAGCTGCCTGGGCCTCACTCAGGGGCCAGAGAAGATGGAACAGAGAAATGGAGGCAGGAGGAAGAGGGGGGACAAGAACAGCAGGACAGCAGGACAGTGGGGTGGGACAGCGGGACAGTGGGGCAGGGCAGCAGGGGGACGGCGGGGCAGGACAGCGGGACAGGACAGCGGGACAGCGGGACAGCAGGGCAGGGCGGCGGGGCAGGCGGCAGGGCAGCGGGGCAGGGCAGCGGGGCAGGGCGGCGGGACAGCGGGGGCAGGCCATGGTGGCCCAGGCCCTTCTGCACCAACCAGGAGCCTGACCCATGCTTCACCCTCTGGGCTCTTGGCCCTCTACGGCCCCACCTTCCTTATCCAAGCCCGGTGACCTTGGAAACTTGTCCTGACTCCGCTTCAGAATGTCACCTACTCCCCCGCTACCTGCACCCTTCCCACCTGTTGAAAAAGCAGGGTCCCTAGTGGGCTGCAGAAGGAAGTTCTGGCCTCTTTTGTGGCTCTGGGACTCATTATATCCCACCAGGGTCTCAGCCTTTCCATCGGAACAAGAAAGAGCAAGACCACTTCATCCAAGGGATCCTGTCAACATGTCTATACTTGAACCACATCGAAAGGATGAGGGCAGAAAAAAGGGAAAGCAAAATAAAGGTTCCTTTTCCCCCAAGAAGCCAAGACTACAGACAGGAATGCACCCTGTGCCCGCAGGCAGACAGGGTGACCAGTCCTCCAGGGTCTTCCCGAACAGAAGCCCTGTGCCTGTCAGGAACACAATGGCTTGGTACAGTTCCACATGATGACCAGAGAGCACTGGATGCCCAATCTCAGTTTCCCTTTCTACACAGGCACTATGGTCCTTTTCCTGAGTCTTTTCCTTTTCAGTAGAAAGAGGCCAGTGAGAGAGGCCCAAGCTACCCATAGGGCGGGGCTGGTGAGACCTCCTCCAAAGGTGTCCAGCCAGAACCTCTGGCTGCCCAGCAGGGCTCAGCCACCTGCCTCCCTCTGGAGCTTGCTGTCAGCTTTGTTTTCTTCTTCTCTCCAGCTTTTTTTTTTTGTTTGCCACCCCTGTGTTTACATGATGTATAACTGATAAAAGTTATGTATGGTCGAGGTATGCAATATGATTTGACATAGAAACAGTTAATAAATACATGCATTCTGAAGTGATGTGACAATCAATCTAGCATATTCATCATCACACATCTACCTCTTTTGGCATATGTGTGTGGGGTGTACATGTCTATATGCATGCTCATATGTGTTCGAGAACATGCATATGCACAGGTATACGTGTATGTGTGTGTGTGCATGTGGAAGCCAAGAAGACACTAAATTTGGGCCAAAAGATGGCAGCCATAGGGTGCAGTGAATGAAGAGATGGGCAACAACAGAGAAAGGGGGCATGGGCTGTCAGGGGCCAAGGCAGAGGCCTCGAGATGGAACACAGGACAGGTGGGGACATGGGCTGTCAGGGGCCAAGGCAGAGAGGCCTCGAGATGGAACACAGGACAGGTGGGGACATGGGCTGTCAGGGGCCAAGGGAGAGAGGCCTCGGGATGGAACAGAGGACAGGTGGGGACATGGGCTGTCAGGGGCTAAGGCAGAGAGGCCTCGAGATGGAACACAGGACAGGTGGGGACATGGGCTGTCAGGGGCTAAGGAAGAGAGGCCTCGAGATGGAACACAGGACAGGTGGGGACATGGGCTGTCAGGGGCTAAGGAAGAGAGGCCTCGAGATGGAACACAGGACAGGTGGGGACATGGGCTGTCAGGGGCTAAGGAAGAGAGGCCTCGAGATGGAACACAGGACAGGTGGGGACATGGGCTGTCAGGGGCTAAGGAAGAGAGGCCTCGAGATGGAACACAGGACAGGTGGGGACATGAGCTGTCAGGGGCCAAGGAAGAGAGGCCTCGAGATGGAACACAGGACAGGTGGGGACATGGGCTGTCAGGGGCTAAGGAAGAGAGGCCTCGAGATGGAACACAGGACAGGTGGGGACATGAGCTGTCAGGGGCCAAGGAAGAGAGGCCTCGAGATGGAACACAGGACAGGTGGGGACATGGGCTGTCAGGGGCTAAGGAAGAGAGGCCTCGAGATGGAACACAGGACAGGTGGGGACATGAGCTGTCAGGGGCCAAGGAAGAGAGGCCTCGAGATGGAACACAGGACAGGTGGGGACATGGGCTGTCAGGGGCCAAGGAAGAGAGGCCTCGAGATGGAACACAGGACAGGTGGGGACATGAGCTGTCAGGGGCCAAGGAAGAGAGGCCTCGAGATGGAACACAGGACAGGTGGGGACATGGGCTGTCAGGGGCTAAGGAAGAGAGGCCTCGAGATGGAACACAGGACAGGTGGGGACATGAGCTGTCAGGGGCCAAGGAAGAGAGGCCTCGAGATGGAACACAGGACAGGTGGGGACATGGGCTGTCAGGGGCTAAGGAAGAGAGGCCTCGAGATGGAACACAGGACAGGTGGGGACATGAGCTGTCAGGGGCCAAGGAAGAGAGGCCTCGAGATGGAACACAGGACAGGTGGGGACATGGGCTGTCAGGGGCTAAGGAAGAGAGGCCTCGAGATGGAACACAGGACAGGTGGGGACATGGGCTGTCAGGGGCTAAGGAAGAGAGGCCTCGAGATGGAACACAGGACAGGTGGGGACATGAGCTGTCAGGGGCTAAGGAAGAGAGGCCTCGGGATGGAACACAGGACAGGTGGGGACATGGGCTGTCAGGGGCTAAGGAAGAGAGGCCTTGAGATGGAACACAGGACAGGTGGGGACATGGGCTGTCAGGGGCTAAGGAAGAGAGGCCTCGAGATGGAACACAGGACAGTTGTGGACATGAGCTGTCAGGGGCTAAGGAAGAGAGGCCTCAAGATGGAAACACAGGATAGATGGGGACATGAACTGCCAGGGGCCAAGGGAGAGAGGCCTTGGGATGGAACACAGGACAGGTGGTGACATGGGCTGTCAGGGGCTAAGGAAGAGAGGCCTCGAGATGGGACACAGGACAGGTGGGGACATGGGCTGTCAGGGGCTAAGGAAGAGAGGCCTCGAGATGGAACACAGGACAGGTGGGGACATTAGCTGTCAGGGGCCAAGGAAGAGAGGCCTCAAGATGGAATACAGGACAGGTGGGGACATGAGCTGTCAGGGGCTAAGGAAGAGAGGCCTCAAGATGGAAACACAGTACAGGTGGGGACATGGGCTGTCAGGGGCTAAGGAAGAGAGGCATTGAGATGGGACACAGGACAGGTGGGGACATGGGCTGTCGGGGCTAAGGAAGAGAGGCCTCAAGATGGAACACAGGACAGGTGGGGACATGGGCTGTCAGGGGCTAAGGAAGAGAGGCCTCGGGATGGAACACAGGACAGGTTTGCCTGAAGGCTGCTTTGTAGGATAAGGCCTCAGATCACAGCATTAAAGACACCGTGTACCGGAGTGGATGTGCAGGCCAGAGGCTGGGGTATTCTTACAGAAATGTTGCTGGGGCTAGTTTGGGGACAGCAGTCTGGAACTGAGGAAGACCCCCTGCATGAGAGATGAGTGAAGTACTCAATCATTAGGACCCGGAGCTTCTTGTTAAGTGATCTGAGGCTGAGGGAGCATGATTTTGCCAATATGCCCATGAACACACATCTTAGCTTTGCCTACATGCAGACACTGGTATTCCAGTGAGGCTAAGCTAGATGCTAAGAGCTAATTCCACTTTCAATGTACTGCAGGATGAAAGCTGCAGAAGGGCTCCTTTCTGGCTGTGGGCAGAATCCTGGCCCCCGGGGCTCCATTAAACCTGATCCAGATCCTACTTCCCCTTCCAGCCTGAGCCCTGGAGCCCAAGGAGGGGCTGAAGCTTGGCTGGCTGCTGTGGTAGGAAGGGAGAGGGGAACTAGACGCGCTGGCATGAGGGTAGCTATGTTCTCTGGTTCAGAACTGCTGTGTGCTAGGAGTACCTGGCCTTTATTAAATAAACTGCCTGGATAAATCAATCCTTCCCCCAGAAAAAGACTATTCATAACTCTTGAAAATAAGATTTGGACACATAGTTGAAGAGAGTGTCAGAATATAGTATCTTTCTAAGAACAGCACAGAACAACTCCATCTTGGGCGTTTCTCTACTCTGTTTGGAAACTCATCTCCCTAATGTAGAAGCCCCACCTTGCAGCACATGGAGGAACATAGAGGCACACAAAAGGCTTCTCCCTCCCAGCTCTCACAAGACTCCACCCAACAGAACTGGTACAAATCTAGTGAGATGAAGAATTCCTTCCCAAAGTCTGCACTCAGTGGCAGCCACACTGGAGGTTTTGGCCTGAGCATTTGCTAGTATGCAGCACAGGAACTGTGTCTCTCCCAGACCAGGCTGTTGCTCCAAGCCTGGGTTCTTGACTTTCCACTCTGTGAACTGTCTACTCATTCCTCCAGTGCTCGAGTCAGCTGGACAGTGAAATCAGGCCTTTTCTTGTTTGCAACTAAAAATTCAGCAGGCGAATGCTGGGGAAGCTAAAAAAGGAGCGTGTGAGCAAAGTGTGTTGACTGAAACACACCTTTCAACGTCTTCCCAGATATCACCCTCCCCTCATCCTCCCTGACAGTCAAAGTGGAAAAGCCCCAAGCAGAACCAACTGTAAGGGTCACAGTATAGCAGCACTCCCTCATCCACAGGGGGACTGATTCTTCTAAGACCTAAGTGGATGGCTCAAGCCACAGACAGCAAGAATCCTATGCACACTATGCTGCTTCTTATGCATAGATGCCCATGATAAAATTTAATTTCTAAGGGCTGGAGAAATGGCTCAGTGGTTAAGAGTACCAGCTGCTCTTGCAGAAGACCCAAGTTTGGTTCCCAGTGTCCACAAGACTGCTAACAACTATCTGTAACTACAGTTCCAGGGGATACAATGCCCCCTTCTGGTCTCTGCAGGCATTGCACAAATGGAAGTACTTAACATAAGCAAAACAATCATATACATAAAATAAAAATAAATAAAAATTTTAAAGTTTAATTTCTAAATGAGATGGGGTAAGAGATTAATCATAATCACAATAGTACAACTATAGCAATTCACTTTTTCACTTTTTCTTTTTTTATTTCGTGTGTGTGTTATGTCTGCATATGTTTAAGTGCACTCATGTGCAATGCCTGAGGAGGACAGAAGAGGGCGTTAGATCCCCTGGAAATGGAGTTACTGACAGTTGTTAGCTGCCATGTGGGCGCTGGGATTTGAACCCAGGTCTTCTTTAAGAACAACCAGTGCTCTTAACCACTGAGCTATCTCTCCAGCTCCAGCAATTCACTTTTTTTTTTAAGTGTATGAGTGTACTGTCTGCATACAGGTCTGTGCACCAGTGTCGTGCAATGCCATGGAGGTTAGAAGAGGGTGTCGGATTGCCCTGGAACTGGAGTTAAAGATGGTTCTCAGCTGCCATGTGGGTGCTGGGGATCGAACCCGGGTCCTCTGCAAGAGCAGTCAGTGCTCTTAACCGCTAGGCCATCTCTCCAGCCCCAGCAATTCACTTTAATTAAAGGTATTGAATATACTGCCCCCTACACTCACTCTGGTTAGCTGTGGGTAGTGGAACAGCAGAGGTGAAACAAGGTAATGGATTCCATTGTATTCATGTGATAAAAGCATGCCAGTTACCAACACTGAGGGGCTTATAAGAGCTGGGAAGCAGACATTTTCAGAAGAGTCTAGAATATAGAAATTATGCAGCTGATCAATATATCTATATAATTAACTAGTGAAAACCAAGGCTGATGACCAAACCATGCAACAATGTCTGCCCAAGCCAACATTCAGAGTTCAAGGCTCAGGTTAATGTCCTGATAAACAAATGAATACAGGAGAAACCAAGGTCCTGAGACTTCAGCTTCTGACCAAGTTGGAGAAACAGAGACCAGATAGACCACCTCACTGTAATAACCAAGTGAGGCAATGACGGCTATAGAGAGACACAAAACAAATGGCGTGAGCCCCTCAGATGACTGCTCTGACAGCCTCAGCACAGGAAGGGGGTCAAGGGAAGCAGGCGGATCCCCTATGCTGAGGAGACAGAGATGGAGGTAATGAACCGGCTGGAGTCTGCAAGGCAGATTACCAGAGAGGGGCGAGATGTCCAGGGAGAACACTGCAGCATCTGTAAGGGTCTCTCTCAAGTTTCCAGCTGAGCACTGAGCAGCCGGTGTGTGGAGAAACTAGTTGGGTCAGAATAATGACTCCCCTGACCAAGTAGATGAGAGGAAACCATGCTTGGTGCCTACACAAGGCTGTGGACACAGTGGAATGCTCAGAATGTGCAAGACACTGGGGGAGTCCTCAGAAGGTCTCTGCTCATAATGGGTTGTAATAACTGACATGATGGGTATTGCTTAGGACCCAGAACCAAACCTTGAGAATATTTAAAACTATCCAGTCCACAATAAGACAAAGTTCATGATGTTTGACATTCAATAAAAAAATGTAAAGAAGCCAGAAAATTAGGACATAAGGAGGAGGGAGGGAAAAACACAACAAAATCATCCAACTGAAACCAAACCAAGGCTGATACAGATGACAGAATTAGCAAATGAAGATATTAAGAAAGTTATTATAACTGCATTCTATGTGTTCAAAAAACTGAATAAAGATGAATATATATATATATATAGGTCTTTTCGAGACAGGGTCTCCCTATAGCCCCAGCTGTCCTGAAACTTGCTCTGTAGACAAGGCTGGCCTTGAACTCACAAAGATCCGCCTGCCTCTACCCCAAATGCTAGGATTAAAGGTGTGCACCACCACGCCCAGCAATTAATATATATTTTTTTAAATTTACTACATGCTTCTGACTTTATGTACTCTACTATAATTTTTTTCTTAATTTTTTTCACTTTATCTATTTATTTATTAGTCTTTTCGAGACAAAGTCTCCCTGTAGTCCCAGCTGGCCTGGAGCTCACTATGTAGACCAGGGTGGCCTTGAACTCATAGAGATACACCTGCCTCTGCCTCCCAAGTGCTGGGATTAAAGGTGTGAACTACCATGCCCAGCTAGTTTATTTTATTTTATCTTATTTTATTAAATTTTTTTTTGTCTTTTTGAGACAGAGTCTCCCTGGAGTCCCAGTTGGCCTGGAGCTTGCTCTGCAGACCAGGCTGGCCTTGAACTCACAGAGATCCAGCTGCCTCTGCCTCCCAAGTGCTAGGATTAAAGGCGTGCACAACCATGCCCAGCCAAGATGAATATATATATATATTTTTTTTTTGGGGGGGGGGCTTTTTGAGACAGAGTCCCCTGTAGCCACAGCTGTCCTGGAATTTGCTCTGTAGACCAGGCTGGCCTTGAACTCACAAGATCCACCTGCCTCTGCCTCCCAAGTGCTAAGATTAAAGGCGTGCGCCACCATGCCGGGCAAGATGAATATATTTTTAAGATACAAATCAAACTTCCAATGATAGAAACTACAATGTCAGAGATGATTATATATCACAGAAGAAAACACAATGAACTTGAAAACAGTGATAAAATCTATGTAAAATGAAACTGAAAAAAATTAAAACGATCATAGCAGCAGTGAGCTGTAAGATGCACAATGGTCCCTGAACACGTCACTGGGGTGCTCCAAAGGCTGAAGGCACAGAAGGAGGAAGAGACAGAAAAAAAAATTAAATACTCAAATTCTGAGGAAAACTAAAATCACTGACCAAAAAAGTTTAGTGAATCAGACATAAGAAAGTACACTAGGACACACCACTGCCAAGTTGCACACAGTCAGTAGTCAGCCAGAAAATCTAAAGGTTGCCAGAGGAGAAAAAAGCATCCAGAGATAAAGAAGACAGCAGATTTTGTCACCAAAATAATGCAAGCAAGAAAGCAATGGAAGGCGGGGCTGTGGCTCAGTAGGGGAGTGTGTTCTTGGTATGCTCAAGTCCCTGGGTTTGATTCCCAGCCCCAAAACGAAAAAGACAACACAGTAATATCTGCAAAGTTCTAAATGTAAAAATTCCCATTAACTAAGAATTCTAAATCCAGGGATAGCATCTTTAAAAAGCAAAGGCAAGCTGGGCTTGGTGGCGCACGCCTTTAATCCTAGCACTTGGGAGGCAGAGGCAGGCGGATCTTTGTGAGTTCAAGGCCGGCCTGGTCTACAGAGTGAGTTCCAGGACAGCTGGGGTTATAGGGAGACCCTGTCTCAAAAAGACAAAAAAAAAAAGCAAAGGCAAGATTATTTTTATTTTTTACAAAAACATACAAAAGCTAAAAGAATTTGTCACTGGAAGATCCTCTTGACAAGAAATGTTAAATAAAAGTGGCCAGGAATGGTGGTGCATGCCTTTAATCCTAGCACTCAAAAGGCAGAGTCAGGTGGATCTCTATGAGTTCAAGACCAGCCTAGTCTATATAGCAAGTTCCAGGCTAGCCAGGGGTTCATAGTGAGACCCTGTCTCAAAAAAATAAAACAAAAGAAACTTAAGGTTAGACTGCTGCTTAGCTCTGCATATAGGCATGTTAGTCACTCAAGTGCCATCCAATAATAATCTGATTTACTTCATCTTCCTTCAAGGCTGAAGGAATGGAGGTATGAGTATCTCTTCATCAATTTTTAAACTGTCCTGTTTAGGATATCCCCTCCACCCCCAAAGATACCCAGGATGATTCAGCTATTCCTAAACCTGCCATCACCTGGAAATACCAACAGAAGATCCTCACGGACAAAATGCCCACAGTGAGTGCCCCTTTCCCCCAAAGCAGAAGCAATTATCTTATGGGAACTGGCTTGTCCCCTCAAGCAAGGACCTCTTCCAGCCACCTTGCAGAACCAGAACTGAGATAATAATCAGCTAGACAAGCTTGACCTATACTACTGATTTATGCCTCATAGTCCCACCCTCATTCTTGCCTGTTTAAACTCAAAGCTCCATACTCTGAAGACAGACCTCAAGTACACTGCTCTAGTATGTTTCCTAACATACCTATATCGATTAAAATCTTTCCCTGCCTTTTCACCACCATTTCTAATTGCTTTGGGGGTGAGTGGCCAGGCCTGAAATGTTGGAACTATCAGAACTGGGCCTCTGGCTAAGAAGCCTGTTGCTCTGACATGCTGAGGAAAGGGCATCTTTGAACTCCCAAAAGAAAATCATATATTGAAGCAACAAGTTGGGGAGAACAACAACAACAACAAAAGAACTGGAAAAAACAAACAAACAAACAACTCTGGAAGGATTCGGAAAGAGATGCAGGACATGTGTGGCAGAGTTCTGGAACTCGGGTGAGGTGGGGGGCATGGAAAGGGAAGTGACTCTAAATTTGATTGAAAAATGATGCATTATGTATGGAAAAAGTTTAATAACAATAAAAAAGAAAAAGAAAATAATCTTCAACCCTAAGTTCTTTTTTTCTTTTTTTTGTCTTTTCAAGACAGGATCTCCCTGTAGCCCCAGCTGTCCTGGAACTTGCTCTGTAGACCAGATTGGCCTTGAACTCACAAAGATCCTCCTGAGTGCTAGGATTAAAGGCGTGTGCCAGCACACTTGGCAACCCTAAGTTCTATTCCCAGCAAAAATATTTCAAAAATGAAAGTGAAATAAAGACAAACAAATGCCGATGTAATTCATTGTCAGCACACCTAAAATACAAGAAAAAAAAAAAACTCAGAAGGGCAGGAGACAAACTCTGCACATTTACACAGCACTAGAGCAGGCACTTGTACTTTATTTTTGTGTGATTGACTTATTGTTTATTTATTTATTATGTATATGAGTGTTTGCCTGCATGTATGTAAGTGCACCATGTGCATGCAATGCCTGCAGAGGCCAGAAGAGGGCCTGAGATTCCCTGGAACTAGAGCTTTGGACAATTGCTAGCCACCATGTGGTTGCTGGGAACTGAACCTGGGTCCTCTGTAAGAGCAGCCAGTACTCTTAACAGTTAAGTCATCTCCCCAACCCCAGCACATGTATTTTGTTTGTTTATTTATTTATTCTTTTTGAGACAGGGTCTCCCTCTAGCCCTAGCTGTCCTGGAACTCACTCTGAAGACCAGGCTGGCTTTGAACTCACAAAGATCCGCCTGCTTCTGCCTCCCAAGTGCTAGGATTAAAGGCGTGTGCCACCACGCCCAGCTTTAGCACATGTACTTTAAAGTCAGACAGGCCTGGATTTTAATCCTGCCTCTGCCTCTGGTTTGCCATGTGATTATGTTAGTTATTATCCTATATAGAGCTCAGCTTCCTCTATATACAATAAGGACAGAAATGCCTACCTCACAAAAGTGGTATGAATTCTATGAAAAGTACTAAAAAGTTAAAAATTGGGGATTCAGGGCTGGAGATGAACCAAACTTCGGTCCTCTGGAAGAGCAGCCAGTGCTCTTAACCCCTGAGCCATCTCTCCAGCCTCCAATGAGTATAAAGTTTCCCTAAGAAACTGGAGAATAACTGTGTATGAATCAAGCCTCGGGGAGAAGGACTTAGCTGAGTCAGAGCCTGTGGTGAACTTTTATCCCGTTTCCAACTGATAAACGCCTAGACTGTGATGTACACCAGTACATACACATACCTGTGTGTGTGCATGCACACATTGTCCATACAACAGGAACCAGAGGCCCTGGTACATATGAAAACTCCCTGGCTTCCTTGAGTCCTTGCTGTGAAGACTGATGCTCGGGAGCATCACCTTCAGGACTGGTGAGAACCCCGAGGCCTCACCACCCACTGCTGGCCTCCTCCAAAGCCCAGCCGGCTTCCTCCAGTCTGATCCTTCATGCCTCACTCAGTGGTATCAAACACTTGTGGCAGCTTCAGAAAGGTGTAGGGTCTCCCCTATAGTGCCCCAGTAAAGACTCCCAAGTGCTAGACATACTGCATCTGTAGGTCCCCAACCACAACACACAGTTACCCTCCGACATAGCTTCCCAGGAGAGTGACACTCCAGTGGGTGAATGTATACCCTTCCATTTACTTTGTGGTTCGGCTCAACTCTAGTCAGACCATCTGCGTGCTTGCATGGGCACTGTGAAGAACTACTTCACAGTAAGTACATATATGCTGCAGAGAAGGGAGACATGCATGCTCCCTTCCTGTCACATGCCGATCTCTCGAAAAGTCTCCTGTTCGGGCGTGGTGGCGCACGCCTTTAATCCTAGCACTTGGGAGGCAGAGGCAGGCGGATCTTTGTGAGTTCAAGGCCAGCCTGGTCTACAGAGCGAGTTCCAGGACAGCTGGGGCTAAAGGGACACCCTGTCTCGAAAAGACGGAAAAAAAAAAAAAAAAGGCTCCTGTTAACAGAATGTGATTGCTTATCTAACAGGGTACCTTGGCCCTGCCAGCCAGGAGTTTGGCACAGTCATGGACATGCTCATTTTTTTTCTTCCCAAGGCTGGTGGTGTGGATGTTAAAAGCCTCAATAATAGGAAAAGAGGGTGAGGCAGCAAGAGGGTGGACAAAGTCCAAGACATGGCTGTACTTCCCACGTTGTCAGAGAGACTTCTGATAAGCCCAAGGGACCTGCAGTCCCCAAACCTAGGGTCACAGCTTTGGCATGACCATGGATCAAGCCTGTTCAGGAGGGTGGAAGGGGCTGCAGATGGCTGATGCTAAGCATCTTCTAAGATGTCTCCCTCTTCAGAGGAACTCTTGGCCTGACAGCATGGCGCTGACTGGCTAACTAGGAGGTCTCCAGGGAGCTGCTTTGGGCACTGCCCCTGTAGCCCCCAGCTTCTTTTCTGTCTTCCCTCACACCTCGAACAGCTGTTCCCTGCTGGCACCTGACCGTTGGCTCAGGAGAAACTGGGCAGCCCTGCTCCCACAAGATGGACAGGGGATACAAGACCAAGAACGAAACTTCCAGACTTCCCATTCAGTCACAAAAGAACCTCCCCTTCTCCCCAGACACACAATGTCACTTGCTCAAGGCAGGCTTCCTGGTGAAGTGCAGTGATGAAGGTCATTGTCACTGGGAAGGAAAATACACTGAAGACAAGGTGCTGGGCCTGTGAGTGGACACAGGCCATTTGGAAGGCAGGAAGGATGCTGTGTCTCCAGCTTTCAGGCACCAGACTGAGCAAAGGGAGCAGGGGTGACTGGGGAATGTCTGGATCCCCCTCCTCATACTGCAAGCTCTCAAAGCAGCCGCACATTGCTGGAACCCACAGAAGATTCCAGAGCTGATCTTGTCAGAGAGATGTGAAGCCACAGAAGAGGGGCAACAGCCAGGGACAGTCTCTCAAAGTGCACAACGGAGAGCTCGCTCTCGGAGGCTGTTCGTTTACTACTGTCCTTGCCACTGATCTGGGCCCACAAGGTTATCCGTGTGTCACCAGCTCAGGGAGATCCCACCTCCACAGGCCTCAGCAGAAACCTGCACTGTGAGGTGCCAACAAGCAGCACAGGGCAGAAGACACATGGAAGTAGGAACACATGAAACAGAATGTTCCACCTCTGCATGGGACAGAGGAAAAGAGAGAGACTCAGGAATCAAGGTCTACTCAGGGTCACTGTAAGAACAAGCAGGCCAAGGACCAGGGTCTTCGCAGGCTGGGTTTAGGCAGCCTCTAAACTCAGAGCAGGCTCCTCCTGGGGGACTCCACTCCTTGTCTCCTAAAGGCATCTCCTCTGCCTAAAATCGTTTCCTTATCTGTATTAGCTATCTGTTGCTATGTAACAAATACCACCAATGAAGTGGCTTAAAACATTACACTTTTTAGGAGATAGAAGCAGGCAGATCTCTGTGAGTTCAAGGCCAGCCTGGTCTACATAGAGAGTTCTAGGATAGCTAGGGCTACAGGGAATCCCTGTCTTAAAAACACCAAAAAAAAAAACAAAAACAAAAAACCCACTATACCTTTATAATCTCACAGTTCCTGTGGGCTGGGTGTCTAGGCATGGATTGTAGGGTTCTCTGCTTGGGATCTCTCAAGGTTGCAATCAAGATATCCGTTGGACTGTGTTTCTTTTCTGAACTCAGGGTCCTCTTCCAAGCTTGTACAGAACTCTGGCCTCCTGGTTGTAGGGCTCCAGTCTCATTCTCTTGCTGGCTGGCGGCTGCACTTATTTGCTAGAGGGAAGCTATGGTTTCTTGCCACAAGACACCTCTCTACATAAATACAACATTGCAGCTTACTTCTTTAAGGTCAGGAGGAACAGTTTTCTAAAGGAATAATCATGAGGGGTGGGGAGATAGCTCAATGAAAAATGTTCTTGCCATACGTGCTGAGTTCAGATCCCTACCACCCATGTAAAAAGCCAGGTATGGTGGTGGAAGCCTGAAATCCTAGGATTGGAAGGGGGAGACATGAGATTACTGGTCAGCCAACCCAGCCAGTTGGTAAGATCTATGTTCATTGAGAGATCTTGTCTTAAAGACACTTAGCATGGACCTCTGATACACACACACACACACACACACACACACACACACACGCACGCACGCGCATGCTGTGCACGAGCACTCCCCCCCCCCATCTATACACACATAACTAAAAATGTGGCTTGGAGAGGGAGAGTCATAGCCATTTTTTTCTTGGGGTGTGTGTGGCTAGTAGTAGGCTGCCCAGGCTTCAATGGAAGACCCCACACTCGTGCACATACAGGCAGTATAACTGTTAAAGTGAGAAAAATGTGTGCGTGTGTGTATTTTACATAAAGTTAGAAGGGGGATGTGTTGGGACGGATCCAGGGGGGATTGAAAAGGGAAAGAGAAGGGTAGATATGATCAAAACGCATTGTATATATTTATGAAATTATTTAATAATAAATTTAAATAATTAAACAAGAAGAGAGAGGGGGGATAAATTATGGGACTGACTATGCTTCCTAATAGCATAATCTAATCAAAGAACTGACATCTCACAAGCTTTGCCATACTGTACTGGGCTAAAGGCAAGTCACAAGTTCTGACCAGACCACACTCAGGGGAAGGACCTCTGGGAAGATGTGACTCACGATTACAGACTCTTAAGAGAGGCCGCATTCCCCTCCTATGTACTGTGAACTGGGTTGATCTGGGAGAAAACCTCACAGATCTTTTAACCTTTAGACAGCTCTCTCAGCCAGCCTGGAGGCAGGTGGAGGGGAACTCTGCGGGGTCTGCTGGTCCAGGCACTGCTGCACTGTTCCACCCAGTTTCCCACCCATACCTGGCCCTTCCCAAACAGCAGACACTGCTAGACACACCAGGACGCTACCACCGAGTAGCCCTCCTTTCCCCTGATGTGAGGCTCCGCTATCCTGTTAGTGTGAGTTGCAAAGAACTGGGACTGGAGGTTGGGCAGGTGCCTTATCAGGGCCTTCCGGATCTGGGCATCAGTCTACAGTATTCTGGTGGGATGTGGGGAGGAAAGAGGAAACTTTGTGAGTAGGAATCAAGGAAGAACTCCTAGATCCTGGGGGGCTACACCTGACTCCACTACAGCAGCCAGATGTAGTGTGGATCTGCAGTCACAGCAGCAGGGCAGACGGCCTGGGGCAGGGGGAAGAGGCAGAGCTGCGCTGCCCCTCAGAGCCCACACTGGAAGCACTGGACCAGTGGGGCTCGTGGAGATCCTCCCTCAAGTCCCAGGCGGAACTGTCCTCTCCTCTGCTGGATTACTGTCTTCTTGTCCTCCACAGTCGCCATCCTGTGCTTCAGGACTCAGCAGCAGCTTCGGGGAACCTCCAGCTTTAACTGGATTTGGTCAGAACCCCAGGACTACGGACAGAGCCACTTCATAGGGCTGGCAGGCATCCTGGCTCCCGAGGCCCCAGGGGAGGCCAGCAAGCCCATCCAGGTGGCGTGCCTAGTGTGCCTGCTGCGCCTGCCTGTGCCGAGGCGAGGCATGGGTGAGCACAACCCGCCCTGACTCAGCACTTCCACTCTGTGTCTTTGCCCCAAGCCTCTGGCTTCCCCTGTGGCTCCTTCATGGCCCTCTGGCTATGCTGAGCAGGGAAATAAACAAGAAATCGTCTAAATGTTTCTCTTGTGCTGTCCTGATAATGTGGTGTTAACTTCCTGCTCATCACAGGATCAGGGAAGAATGTTTTCTCTTCCTTCCTCAGAGTAGAGGTTTTCCTGCCCCTAGGGACCTGGCTCTGGTGCTCAGGTGACAGCTGCAGCAATCCATTCCTAACCAAGGATGGGGGCAAAGAAGAGGACCACAGCATGGCAGAACGGGTAGAAAAAGCTATGGCTTTTTCCTCTGGCCCAACAATTCCAGGCAGGGGGCCCCTCTGCTGAGCATCAAGCAGGAAGAACAGTCCTCAGCCTCCCTGAATGCAGAGATGGTAGATCTGGTGCTGTTCCAGGGGCCATGAACGTGACCATGCGGTGCTACCTTCATGAATGGAGCCGTCGGGACAATATTCACAGCGTCAGGTGGTGCTCCATTTCAGCAGGGGACTGCCAAGCCAGGAAGGGTCAAAGGTCACCAGGCATCACCCTGGAGAGCAGTCCCCAACTGACCCCAATAGCTGCCCTCTCTGGGTGAGGGATGGGTTCAAGATGGCAGGCCTCTGCCTTCACTCTGTCTCCTGTTTCTCAATCCAGCTTTTGGCACAGCCTGTTTAAGATTAGGTCTCTGTCTCTACAGCAAGGAAGGGCACTTTCCCTTAATCTCTGCTATACTTTCGAGGCCCCTGAACTTGAGAAGAAACTAGACAGCAGCAGAGCAAGGGAAGTGAGGCGAGTCCCTGGAAATGGAACAGAGCAAGGCAGGAGTGAAGGGCACCCATGCAGAAGGCCCATCACGTACCCCATCTGTCTAAGCAGCGGGCAGAAGGAAGAGTCTGCTGCAGCCTAGGAGTCCCACCCCACCCCCACACACAGAGGTCAAAGCAGCCAGGGGCCACAGCCCTCCATGGAGGCAGGATGGAGAGGGGAGCTCAAGGAGGCTAGAACTGGGACAGCCTAGGGCAGTGTGGAGAAGGCTGGGAGCCCCCCCCCCCATTGCCTTCATTGTCCCTGGGCCTCACTCTGCAGAGAAAAACAAAGAAAATATTCTTCCCAGCAGAGCAGGTCAGAGCTAGACAGGATACAGACAGAGCTTACACTTCTCCCAAGCCCCCTCCAAATGCACTGAATGTTCTCAGTATGGTCTAGCTCAATCACTTTGATCTACTGGGCCACATTCTGCCTCTGTCTCCATGAACATGGACCTCCTTGGTCCAGTCCAGATACTATGTGGGAAGGCAAAGCCCTCTACGCCTGTCCCTGCAAGCTTCTGGAGGCTCAGTCCCTTCACCTGCCACTCTCCCACACCTACAGGGGATCAGGGTCCAGCCTCCTTGGCCCAGACCCAGCTCCCCAGAAGCCCCAAACCCTCCACTTGCTTGGCACAGTGGGGCCCTGTACCCTCTGCCTCTCCATACATGGAAATGCTTTCCTGCTAGAAAACCCCCTTTTCAAAGCTTTCCCAGCACACCCTCCATACACCGGGGCCACAAGCTTGTTTCTGTATGCAGTAGGTCATGTTTACTCTGACTGAGGTTTCTTGCCTACTCATCTTAGGCCGAGCCTGGCGGTAAGGGTTCCATATGGCTAAGGGGTAGAGTCACATCACATACAGCCTCTGCCACAGCAGGCAGTCTGTGGGGAAAGACGCAGTGGACTTCACAGGCACTGTGAGGGCCCTTGAGGAGCAAAGCAAGTCAGACAGTGCTACTTCCTGCCTCCGAGCAGGAATGAGATGGGGAAAACACCGGCAGGTAAGCCAGAGGCAGGTCAGACAGAGCGACTTCCTGCCTCCGAGCAGGAATGAGATGGGGAAAACATTGGCAGGTAAGCTGGAGGCCCAGCCCTCTCCTGCTCAGTCACAGCTGCCCTACCAGCTGCGCAAAACCCTCCTGTCAGAGCCTCCCTTTCTTTAGGTCAAATGGGATGTGCAACTCTTTTTTTTTTTATTAATTTTTATTTATTTCTGTACATGTATGAATGTACTGTCTGCATGCAGGTCTGTGCACTTGTGTCGTGCAATGCCTTGGAGGACAGAAGAGGGCGTTGGATTCCCCTGGAACTGGAGTTCTCCTGGAATTGGAGTTTCAGACGGTTCTCAGCCGCCATGTGGGTGCTGGGGATCCAACCCGAGTCCTCTGTAAGAGCGGTAGGTGGTAGGTGCTCTTAACCGCTAGGCCATCTCTCCAGCCTCTGGGGATGTGCAAGTCTTAACTGCCATTCTGTGGCTATGGGCTGCAGCTTACCTGCAGAAATGGTCCATCCACTGTTACTCTCTTTCCCTTAACGGGTAGGGTAGGGTAGGGTTGGGTAGGGTAGGGTGGGGTATGGTAGGGTGGGGTGGGGTGGGATGCGGTGGGGTGGGGTAGGATGTGGTGGGG
>VZQC01013587.1:58510-118183 GCA_009823505.1 Rhizomys pruinosus
ACCCCACCCCCCCTCCCTACAGGCCTGATCATGCTTCGCTCCAGAACTGAACTCCAGAACCAGATTAGAGCTCCACTGGCCCTAGGAGTCTTAGGATACCTCAAGAAAGCCAGAGATGAACTGGGCTTATCCAGTGGCACCAGCCAATGGCAGATCCAGAGACACAGACACCTCCAGGCCCCAGGGCAGGATATGGTTAAGAAATGGTTAGTCCAGCAGGTGGTTTGATCAGCTGAAACTTGCTTTGACTGGTTCTTCCCTTCTTGGGAACTAGTTCTCAGGTAGCTCCTTGGCAAAGTGCCCCCAGTAGAAGTCAGCTGAAGGGGGCTGGAGAGATGGCCTAGTGGTTAAGAGTGCCGATCGCTCTTGCAGAGGACCCGGGTTCGATCCCCAGCACCCACATGGTGGCCGAGAACCATCTGAAACTCCAATTCCAGGAGAACTCCAGTTCCAGGGGAATCCGACACCCTCTTCTGACCTCTGCGGCATTGCACGACATGGGTGCACAAACTTGCATGCAGACAGTACATTCATATACATACATAAATAAATAAAATTAATTTAAAAAATTTTTAAAAAAAGGAGTCAGCTGAAGGTTGATTCTCTAGCGACCCCCTGTAAATCATCCCAAGTAAGCAATCCAAAGTGTGTGGGGACAAAATGCCAGCCACACAGTGCCAGCACCACCAGACTCCTGCACTGAGACCCCATGTCCTTCCTCAAGGCCCAAAGACAGCTCTCCTCCCTTGCATGACCCCAACACCCTCAGTGGCCCACTCCATAGTGCAAACTGCTGATTTCTCTTCAGCAAAGTGCTTGGCACAGATGTTCTCCAAGACACTATAGCAGACCTCATGCCTGTAAGACCTCAATATTCTTTTGTCCTTGCTCCTGAGCCCAGGCCTGACTCTGAGGCTCAATAAGTTGTGTGCGTGTGTGCGTGTGTGTGTGTGTGTGTGTGTGTGTGTGTGTGTCAGAAGATAGCCTCAGGTGTCATTCCTTAGACCCTGCCCTCCCTTTTTTGAGACAGGGTCTTTCACTGATGGGAGCTCAATTAGGAGGCTAAACTGGCTGGCCAGTGATCCACAGGGATCCACTTGGCTCTGCCTCCACCGCTGGGATTATAAGTACGTGCCACCGGACTTTGCTTTTAAAATGGTTTGGTTTTTTGAGACAAGGTCTCCCTATAGACCAAGCTGTCCTGGAACTCACTCTGTAGACTAGGCTGGCCTTGAACTCACAGAGATCCGCCTGCCTCTGCCTCTCGAGTGCTAGGATTAAAGGTGTGCCACCACGCCCATCTTAAAGATGGTTCTTAGCCACCATGTGGGTGCTGGGAAACGAACCTGGGTCCTCTGTAAGAGCAACTGGTGCTCTTAACTGTTGAGCCATCTCTCCAGCCCCTTAAAATGATTTATTTATTTATTTATTTCTATTTTATTTGTATGTTTTGCATGCATGAATATAAGTGCACCCATGCTTGTAATACCCACAGAGGCCAGAACAGGGCATTGGAGCCCCTGGAACTGGAGTTATAGAAAGTTGTTAGCCACCATGTGGGTGCTGGGAAACGAACCTGGGTCCTCTGTAAGAGCAACTGGTGCTCTTAACTGTTGAGCCATCTCTCCAGCCCCTTAAAATGATTTATTTATTTATTTATTTCTATTTTATTTGTATGTTTTGCATGCATGAATATAAGTGCACCCATGCTTGTAATACCCACAGAGGCCAGAACAGGGCATTGGAGCCCCTGGAACTGGAGTTATAGAAAGTTGTTAGCCACCATGTGGGTGCTGGGAACTGACAAGAATGAAGACCTGAGTTTGATTCTCAAAATTCACATAAAATAAGCAGGTTGGAGGGTGGGCTAGAGAGATGGCTTAGTGGTTACGAGCACTGGCTGCTCTTGCGGAGGACCTGGGTTCACTTCTCAGTTACCTCCCTAGGCCCTGGTTCTGAATTCTAATGCTGCCACACTAACAATGGGCAGGGCCAGCTCTCCCTGAGCCTCTGCCTCATGAACCACAAAGTGATGGTCACTGTGTTTTCATACAGGGAAACTGGGAAGGGACAAGGAGCTCCTGGAGATCCTAGGGCACAGAGGTGCCAACTGTGTTTAGGAGAAGGGCACAGGTTGCTATTCCTTTTTTTTTTTTTTTTCTCCCTGAAGTCCCAGCTGTCCTGGAACTCACTCTGTAGACCAGGCTGGCCTTAGAACTCACAAAGATCCGCCTGCCTCTGCCTCCCAAGTGCTAGGATTAAAGGCGTGCGCCACCATACAGGCTATTCCTTTTATGTATTTCTTGGAAGCAGCTTGAAAGGCTCAATTCTTCCCTCCAAACCATGCTACCATCTATATCCTTTGGGATTCAGACATGTCCCGTAGGTATTTCACCCGCTGGGGACAATCAGTGTCAGGCCAAGGCACGTGGCCCAGTTACCTGGGCTCCCATTCATTGGTCTTGTTACCTAGAGATCAAGATAAATATGTTTTCCTAATACAAATAAACTAATGTGCTAAAAAATATTCATGGCACTGAAACATTTACTTTTCAAAATGTTCCCTCTTAGTTTCTGTTATAGAAATAATGAAGAAAGCTTGAAATTTCAAGGCCAGGCACATAATAAAGATCTCCCTGGGAGTTCCTAGCAGTGGACCTTCATCATTCCCTACCCTGGTTCCAGGAAACAAAGACCTGGCCTGCCAGTCCCAGTTCCCTTGGGGCTTCAAGTCCCCAGGCCCTGCCTTGAGCCCTGTTTCCCAGCAGCCTGTCTTTCCAGCTAGAACAAAAGAGCTGCCCATCTTAGGGTGTGTCTGCAGCTTCTCCTTGGCAACCTCCACCCAGACCTCCTCCATCTTCTCTTTGCCACAATGAGAAATGGAAAAAGATCACAGACAGACAGACAGACAGACACTAAATGCCCAGTACAGTCATGCAAGCTTGTTTTGGATCCTGCAGCTCTACCTAACTTTTGCTAAGATTCCTCAATGGTTCTGCCCAACAATTTCTCTAAATTATTCACACTGAGACCAGACAGCCCTATATATCAGCAAGAGTGGAAGACTGGGTTGGGAGGATGGGCAGGAGTGCAGGCTAGACAGGACAGACATGACATCTCTCTCTGGTCTGCTGTGGATGGGCCTGCTTTTAGGGCGGTAGTAAGGAAGAAAAGGACAGGAGGTTACTTTATTATATTTTAACACGATTCACTGACACTTGCGAACTGTAAATGATGACAGTCATATTATGCAGAAGCTGGTAATTACTGTTAGTCCACAGCCAGAAGGTACTGTGAGTTCTCCTGGATCTATCTTTGGCCCCAGCACTGCCATTTTTCTTTTATGTTCCACACAGGTTAACCTTCCTGTCTCTGCTTTGGATGTGGCTTGTCCTTCCATGTTGGCAGCTTGGCTCTCAGTGTAGTTGTGGGACTTTTAAAGAGATGGGACCTAGGCAGAGGATATAGCTCTTGTGGGGAAGTGCTTAACCAGCATCGATGAAGCCCTGAGTTTGATCCCCAGGACTACATAAACTTTCAGCATTCTGGAGGTACAGAGAGGAGGATCAAAAGTTCAAAGTCATCCTCAGCTACAAAGCAAACTTAAGGCCAGCCTGGGCTATCTGACACAGACACAGACACACAGACACACAGACACACAGACACACAGACACACACACACACACACACACAATGTAAGAGGCTATTAAGAGGATCTTTGATCAGCTGGGGCTATGTGCTGACAGCTAGATGGGGATTCTATGGCCCCAGTCTCTTTAGCATCCTGCTGTAATGTGATCTCATCACTCCCACCACTGTGGCCACTGGGATGACATCTGCTATATGAGACTCACCAGAGATGAGCCAATGCCAGCATCCTGTCCTTGACTCTCCAGAACTGTGAGCTAAATAAACCTGCTTTCTTCATAAAGCTACCATGACTCAGATCTTTCATTACAGTAGCAGAAAGTACATTGTGTGTCCATGTGACTGTCCCAGACATTTCTTTAAACAAACAAAAACCAAAGGTTCTAGGTCTGTGCCCAACACCCAAGGTACCCCCTTGAGAAATGGAGAAAAATTAGGAAGAAAGAAAAAGCTAGATGAGAAACTGAGGCACAGAACAGCTTGGTGATTATGGATCTGGATTATTCTGGATAGCCAAGTCACTCTGACAAGCTTTGGTCTGGCCTGTCTTTAGCTCTGGTAGCCTGGAAGTTTCCCCATACTTCTTCGGGGATATGAAGACAGATGGCAAAGGGGGGTCCTTGAGAAGCCCAGGTCCTCAAATTGTTATTGCCTGTGACAAATGCAAAATGATGCAGTTCTCTTGGAAAAAAAGCAAGCATCCCTGGTAAGTTATCTGGCATGAGAAAGCAGCACGTCCAGGACGCAGGAGTCCAGACTTGACTCCCTTCACTGTTAATCTACTGACAGGCCACTAGCAAATTTCACACACCAAGGATAATGCCATCATTTTCATATCAAGACATTCAGTGAGCACACTGCCCACAGATGGGGGCTGGTGATGATGACTAACACACAGTCCTTTAAAGCAGTTTGGGTCGCTCTCTTGGGTGCTTAAATATCAACACAAATGTTGCTACCTGAAAGGGTTAATAAACATTTTAAAATCCTCAGCTGAGAAAACAGAAGAAGGGTCCTAGGACAGCATGTGGCCAATTATTTTTTTAGCCTAGCAGTTAAGAACACCGACTGCTCTTGCAGAGGACCCGGGTTCGATCCCCAGCACCCACATGGCAGCTAAGAACTGTCTGTAACTCCAATTCCAGAAGAACTCCAGTTCCAGGGGAATTCGAGACCCTCTTCTGACCTCCGCAGCATTGCATGACATGGGTGCACAGACCTACATGCTGACAGTACACTCATACACATACAAAAATAAAAAAAAATTTTTAAAATGCTCATTAAAAATCCAAAGCTGTGCCCATTTATGGCCAGGCAGGCTTGGGAGTTGGAAGGAAAGCTTCTGGAAGGGGCAGTGAAAGGCTGCTGTGTACCACCAGGTGGGGTGGCTTTGGGGACAACAGAGCTCAGGATATGGATAGATGTTCCTTAACCCTTCATTGGAGATGAATGGATGAAAGATGGGGGGTAGTCCCTATTCGGTGTCAGCACCCAGAGCCCCGAGAGTCACTCCTAACGGTCTATGCTTCCATTTATACTTTCTAAAGAGCTGGGCAGATGACAGTGGAGAATCTCTGGCGAGGGTGGGCTCCTTGAAGGTCCTACCCCCCACACTTGGGCTGACAGGAGGAGAAGCAGCTTGCTCTCTGCCAACGGAGCCACCTCCTCCTCTAAAGCCTACAGAAGGCCCTCTGCCTCCTGTCCCAGGGCAAATCCCTTCAGCAGCCGCTTTTGTCATTTGATCCAGTCTATACTTCCTAGTGGACCTAAGTTCTATGAGGGCAAGTGTGCATTCCACGATATGATTTAGTAATTAGAGGATGGGAGGGAGAGAGGGAGGAGAGGTGAGAGAAAGAGTGATTGAATAGCCCAGGGCGGCTGCTGCGGGGTCACTGTGAGCCAGCTCCCTGCAGATTCCATGTAGCATGCGTTCCAGGTGGATGCCAGGGGTGGGCAGAGGGATGGTCAGAGGGGAAAGCTGGCCTGCTGGCCTCAGTCTGAGAAACCAGACAGCTTATCTTGTGTCCATCTGTTCTTCCTTCCCTCCCTCCCCACCACAATTAGCAAAGTGTGCCTGGTGAAGCCTGGATCCCCTCAAAGGCCCTGAGAACTCAGGAGCAAGACCTAAGCCCCGCTGACCACTCTCTGTCCTCAGACACCTGCAGCAGCCTGTCTTCTTTAGATGTATCAACTGTCCCAGACCAGACTGGGATGTGTCACCTCTTGTGTCCCCATCACTGCCATCCACATGAGGGCAAGTCAGGAAGGCCCAGACAGCCACCTGAGTGAGCACCGACAGGTGACACAGCCTCCCTGGTACAAGGAAACCTCTCATGCTGGGTCCACCGCACCTGCCTATGAACCCACCTCATGTCAGGCTGGCCCTGTCAGCCAGACTATGGACACAGGCCAGGTGACACTGGTTCACTCTGCTGTCTTTCCTTTCCAGGCTGGAGGCATTTTCTGAAGAGTGGGCGGTCAAGGGTTTCCCATTTGAACCAGTAGTTTGGTATTTTTGAAGTCCTGATGTCTTTGAAGATTTTCTGACCCAGGCTATCTTTGTCCTTACCCTGCTCCAGGCCTGACACTCCTCTTTGGGATCCATCTGTCTTTGCCCACTGGCCTAGAGGGATACCACCACAATGCCAGACAAAGAGATCAAGAGAAGGGTGTGTCCTTCCAGCTCTTTCCACTGCCCCGCAACCCCCCAGCAGACTCAGCTCATACAAGCAATCCTATATTATTACAGAAAGCTCCACAGAGCCCATCTAGCTCAAGTGCCCTGGTACAGAAGAGGAGAGAGCTCCAAGGATCACCAAGGTCTCAGAGGAAGGGAGAGCCAGGGAAGGAGTGAGGATCAGACCCCAGGAGGTTCCCTCCATAGTACTGGTTGCAGAGGATGCTGGCATGCAGGACCAGCAGATGCAAAACTGTGCATGGGCAAGATGCAAAGAGTGCACTGGTGCCAAGGCCATCCTACCAGCCTTGAGGACACACATGTCCTTTGTAACTCATAGTATCCTCCCCCAAAGCTCTGTAAACCTAAGGTAAACAACCCACTAATGACACAATCAGGTAGAAGCAGCTATTCAGGAGCCAAGGGCTGTCTGCTAGAAGGGATGGGGTGGCCAGCAGCCATTCTCACTGACGGACCACCAATCCTGCTTCCAACTAACTAGCCCTGCATTCCCATCAGGTCCCCCAACCCAGCCATCCCTAAGCCCTCAACACTCTCAGACTCCAGGCTCCTGGCTTAGCCACACTCAAGGTCATCCTAATTCTCAATGACTCGCTAGTGAAAAAATAGACTGGAAAAGGGAGGTGTGGGTTCCTGCCCCCCAAAATGTTTGCAACTCACAATAGGTCTCTGGGAAAGCCCCCCTCCCCCCAATTCCTTTGGGTTCTCTTCCCATCCAAACATGGTGGGGTATACTTTCATTTCTGTAATTTTTTAGGGTTTGACACAGCTCAGTGGGAGCTTCTACCCATCAGCATGGTTTCTGAGGGAGCCAGAGTTTTCACTCAACCCCGCCCCCCACATACAGTTCTTTATGGAAGTGTGTTCAGACTTGGAATAAACAAATGTTCTGTGAAACCCTACCATAGCCCAGGCACTATGGAAATGTAAGAGCTGTTTTCAAGCCACCATGTTTCTCAGAAGCAGAAACTGAGTCTCCAAAAGGCCTCAAACTTGGTTTAAGACCACATGGATAGGACTTCAATCCCAAGGCTGCAGGCTCCCTCCCAGGGCTGAGATGCACCTAATCCCTTCCAGACACAGGGGGGGGGGGAAGTCATCTGTAACCCTGGAATCCACAAAAAAATCAGATCCAATGAATCCTACAAGTTCTTGGGACCCTGTTCATATGAACCTACTACATTGGTATCAGCATGCACAAGACCCATGCAAGCTCAGCTGGACAAAAACCCAGCCAGAACTGCAGAAATGGGTAGAAAAAAAAAATCAGATCCAGGGCACAGAGCTGATTTGAATTCCCAAACAGATTTCTCCAGGCAGGGGACCCCTTCTTCCCCTGCTCCCAACCCTCCATCTCAGGTACTGAGCATCAGCAGACAGGAGGTGGCCATGTGACCTCCACAACCCCACACGCACAGGAAGCATTGCTCCTGAGCCACCAGGTCCTCCCACAGCTTCTCTTCTCCTGGCCTCTGAACTTGCTAACAGGGCTGGTTTATAGAACTGGAGCTGGGTTCCCAGGCCCCCCACCCCCACCCCCAAGGATGCCCTTGTCCTCCAGCGTCCAGCTTGGCTCCGTGAACATACCCCCTCACGCCCACCCCGGGTGCAGGTCGCTGGAGGGGGGCTCTGGGAGCTCCTCCTTCTTACAGGTGTCAGAGGGGTCCCTGCTCCTCAATCTGGTCTTCCCACCTTGAACCAACCTGGGCTTCAGAGATGCCTTGGTGGGGTCTCCCCCTCCTCTGGCTCTGGCCGGCAGCCACGGTGACCTCCCCTTCCCCCAAGAAGGGCGGTGAGCAGGGAGATGGGGGTGGGAGAATCCACCAGCGCCGCCGTTAACTCTCCAGAGGGGGCAGGGAAGCCAGGCAGGGCGTGTCGCCTAGGCCTTTCTCTGCCCAGTGGCAGCCTTCTGGACGCGGTACCTCTGTACCATCCCCCAGGTCACCTGGTATTGGAAGAGCCTTCGCTGTCTTGATCCACAGCCCTGTGCCCCAAGGAGGTTAACGCAATAGAGAAGGGCGAAGAGTCTAGAACCTTCTGCCCAGTCGGATGTAAGCCAGGGGAGGTAGGCGCCCTGCTCACCTACGACCTGTACCCACTCTTGGAAAAGGGACAGGTGTGCGCCCCCCTCTTCACCGCTCCCAGCAGCTGTATGCTCCAAGGCTTGGACGTGGCCTTTCCTGGGGTTCCAGGCAGGGTCCTGGGGGAACCCTTGCAGCACAGCCGTGTTGGGGGGGGTCAGCCCCCAGCCCCACCTCGTTCTCCCAGGAGAGGCCCTGGACCCCTCGCCCGCACCCGCCGGCAATCCAGACACCTGCGCGGAGGTCCGCAGCCGGTGCCGCAGTGCGAGCTGGCCTGCGAGCCCGCGAGCCCGGCGCCTCCAGCCTCCAGCCGGCCGCCGCCCTCCGCCTCCCCGCCGCGCCGCACCTGCACCCGGTCCCCACCAGGGTGCACCGAGGCCACGCTCGCCCTGGTCCCCGACCCCGGAGCCCCCTGCGTCCTTTCCCCCGGCCCCTCCCCAGCCGGGCTCCGCCCGAGTCGGCCCGAATCTCCCCATCCATCCGCATCCCTCTCCTCCTCCACCCGGGCGTGGAAGGGCCCCTAGGAGCCGGGGGCTGGGAGGGTCCCCAGTGGGTAGCTGAATGGACGGCGGGGAGGGGGGAGCTCAGCGCCGAGCCGAGAATACGCAGGGTACTTACCGCTCTGCTCCCCCAGGAACACCAACTTGAATTTTCTCAGTGGGTTCCCAAAATCTCCCCCTGCGGACATGGTGCTGGTAGCTGAAGCCGGGAAAGGAGGAGGAGGAGGAAGAAGCGAAGGAGCAGGGAGGGGAGAGGAGGAGGGCGAGGGGAGGCGGCGGGCGGTGCGGGAACCGGAGGGGGAAGGGCTGGCTGCGCGTCCCTGGCTCCCCAGCTGCGGCCCGGCCCCGGCCTGCGGCTGCGTGTCCAGCGGCGGCGGCGAGGGAGGAGGCGAGGGAGGAGGAGGAGCGGCCGGAGGCGGAGGCAGCGCAAGACGCGGGATGCTGGCGCAGGGTGCGCGGGGCTGCCGAGGGCGGCGCTGGCTGCACGAGCGTCGGGCGCTTTGGACGCCCGAGACGCGGCGCGGACAGCTGGGCGCTGGTGGAGCGGGGCGCGCGGACGGCGCCTGGCGGGCGGGCGGGCGGAGGAGCGCTCTCTGCCGAGCCGCGCCAGCCCGCCCCCTCCCGCCTGTCTGCTCGGCCGGCGCCTGCGCTCTGCGCGCTCCCCAGCCTCTGATGTCATGCGGGGCCCACCGGCTTGAGGGGCGTGCGCCGGCCCACCCCGAGACAGCACCCAGCCCAGGAGAGAGCCCCCTCGCCCTGAGCCTCCCGGAGCGCCCCAACACACGCTCGGAGCGACTCGAGCAGCCCTGCTACTTCGGTCTCTCCTCCCATCCACCTAGGAGGGGGAAAGAGGTGAAATAAGGGAGCATTTGCTTCCGGTCCTTCACACCCAGATGCGGGTCCTTTCCTCCACCTCAGACCCAGATGTGTAGAGCCGTGATTAGACAGGGCCAGAGGAATGGAAGAGCCAGGGCGTGGTCCTCGGTAAAAAGGTGTACCTGGTGCGGACGTGGGCTGGGGCTGCACTGTCGCCCATGTGGCCCTTAGCCGGCCCTCCCCTCCAGGACCTGACTTCTCCAAGGGAGGCCTATACCGTGTTCTCAGAAAAGATGCCAGTGCAGGGCGTGCCTACTCAAAACCAGTGCTCGGTGCTAAACCCTAACCTGATGGGTGGAAGAGGGATCCTAATGAAAGCCAGCGCAGCTCTCCCCAGGGCAGTCCTCTGCTTCTTTTGACCCTGAGGCCACCATCCAACAGCACTCTTCACCCAGGCAGTTAGGTTTATTTGGACAATAAGCTCCAAGCGAACATAAGGTCGACCTCCTGTCTACTTCTGTGCTTGCCATACACACAGTGGAATGAGTGCAAAGAGCAGACGCCAGGCTAGAAACGCTCCCAGCGCAGCCCAGCCCTAAAACATCAGGTTAATGGAGGCTTTACAATGCTGCCTCGTAGTCTCCTGCCACCCCATGATCTTGGCCTTCTATGGGCTGTTGAAGGAGTGTTTATTTGAAATTGTTCAGAACATACTGTGTATGTTACACAAAGAGCCAGGAGTGAAATGCATCCCACGCCTACAGGTTTGCAGGGCACATTTGTCACCTTCTGTGAACTTGCTCAGTACCTCCTTCTTCCTGCTGGGTTCCCCCGGAGTCTCTCTCCCATTGCTTGTTAAACCTCCACAGTAGGCTCCACCACCAGACCCCGAGGACCTCACTTAGCACTTAGGGAAAGTTGCCGGATGCTTCAATGAATGCCTAGAACCCAAATCAGAGCAACATGGTCTCATTGGTTTGGAGTCCCTGGGTTGGAAGTCATGCCCTGGGATATCAACACCCTGTGCTTGGCTGAGTCTCAGATTAACTCTTCTATGTCCTACCCTGCATCTCCTCTGGGTTTGCTGCTATCTCAGGATCATCCAACGTGGGCTAAAGAAGCTCTGACAGGTGTGTCCAACCCAAAGCCCATGAATGCAGCTTAACACAAAGTTGCAAATATTGAGGGTTTTTCCTATTTACTTATTATTTATATTTTATGTATATGAGTGTCTTGCCTGCATGTATGTAAGTACACCACATGTGTGCAATGCCTGTGGATGCCATAAGACAGTATTGCATCCCCCTGGTTGTTAGCTGCTTTGTAAATACTGGGCACTGAACCCAGGTCCTCTGGAAGAATAGCCAATGCTCTTACTCACTGAGCCATCTCTCTCCAGCCCCCGTTTTCTTTTCTTTTTTTTTTCTATTCCATTTTCATTGTTTTTATTTGCCCTTTTTTGGTAACTCTATTTTGCAGCTTTGTAGATGGCAGTGTTGTATCTCAGTATGTCAACCAACTCAAAAGGTTAGACACCCTTGTATGGAAGAAATTACACTTAAGCAACAACCCTCGCTGCCTCTGTGAGTAAAAGACCAGTGAACGAGGACAAATTAAGGTACTGAAGAGGCTACATCTTCCACCGCACTCTTCCTGCCATCTGGTGCTGTCTGCATTCACTGTCTCATGCTGGACATTATAGTGGTGAGAGAAAGCAAGTGAAGCATGACAGAAAAAGCATAGTCTTTGGGAATCTCTACACTTCTGTGGTAGCTCATAGACTTGCAAGCTTCCACTGGGCTGACCACAGGCCAGGATGTCTTCCAGGATTCTTCCAGTTCACCCTCAAACACTACTGGCCATTGTTTACCTACCAGAACTTCACAGTAAAACTGTATTACTGAAGACACTACATACATGAGCTGTAAAACAAACAAGGAAAAATGAAGCTGGTACTGACTCCAAAGCCTCATCTCTACTGACTAGGTTTCATAGTGCTGGAAAGTGCTGTGCACGCTACTGGAACGAAAATATAATCATCAACCTTACCCAGCTGTGCATCCTGTGAACTACAACATCTGGCCTGGCAAGGTATCCCCACCAGTGCAATAGTGGCACCAACATTATGAGGGTAACCAACCACTTTCTAATAGGAATTAAGGTCTACTTCATAAGATAGAACCAATTCCTGACATTGATATCAGGCCTAAGAACCTAAGGCTAGACAGGTCACAGGACATAGAGGAGAGCCTAACACTGGCTTTGTGCTGAATAGTCATAGTATTAAAGTGACTCCTACTTCAAACATGACATCTTTCATCCTAATAAAAAAATCATAAGCTGAAAAAAAATTAAAGTGTCTCCTAATGACTTGTTATAGCCATAGATTAATGCATCTCTTGTCTTACCAGAGAAGCTTCCTGCTGCAGCAGATCATAACTAACACAGACACCCATAATTGGCCAAAGTGCAGAGAACAAGAGGCCTCCCAGCACTTATTCCTGAAAATGACACTATATCAAACTTCTGCCCCCCAAGGCTTAGGGATCATTGTGGAAGAGGGAGTAGAAAATTTCCAAGAGCCAGAGGTGCTGAATGATCACAGGAGACAAGAGTTTTCCAGACAGCTGGTCAGTTCATAAAGACGTTGTTCAAAAATGATTCTTATGTTTCAAATGATGAAAGCGCAACTCTACCTCCCAGCCTGGCTCCTGTGACTGTTTCAGGGCCTGGTGGGTACAGTGTGGACATCAGACACTGGGAGTCTGCTCTATGCCTAGCCTCTCTCCTCAGTTTGTCATGTGTGTAATCTGCCCTGGAGACTTTCCCCCTGGGAAGTGAGAGGGGCACTATACCTCGACTTTGCAACCCTACTAGGAAGAATTTCTCATGCAGAGTATCTTTGTGCCATCTGTTTACTGTGTTCACTGTACGTGGAATGTGTAAAGAAATCCCATCACTCTGAATGCCCACTTGCCTTCTACCCAGCAGAGAAATCTCACAATACTTTTGATGCTCCCAGGTATTTCCCTCCCCTTCTTCCTTCCACAGCTCAGAAACCCAGAACCCTGGGTTCTCTTTCATTCTTAATGAGGTGTTGAATTTTATATTTCAAACTTCTGTCCCATGACTTGCACTTTTCTTCTTCTGTTCCCAAGATCCCTTTGTTGATACATCAAGCAGAGAGTCTTTCATTTCCACTACTGTTTAGTATTCCACTCTCTGCCCCAATTTGGAAACCATTTTCAGAAAAAAATGTGTCCAGTTTTTAAAACTTGAAATAATTTTAGATTCAGTTAGAAGCTTCAAAAAATAGTACAGGAAGTTTCTGTGCCTCTTTGCCTGGCTGCCCCATGATAGCATCTTACATAACCACAGTACCTCAAAAGCCTGGAAATTCACTGTGGAGAATGCAGCCGGCCTTTTTTCTGCTCTGCAAACTGGGCTACTAGGAACGTTCTCTACCTGTGTCCTGATGCATCTGTGAAAAGTTTCTCAAAGATCCTCATAGAGGAGATAAACTGTGGGATACAACCTAGTGTGTGTTAACTTTATGCCAAAGACTGCTGCCCACGTGTCACTCTATGCTCTTACCTGTATTTCTTCATGTTTCCCAAGAAGGTCATGGCTATTCTTTGGCTATCCTATTTTTTAATATATTTATGTTTATTTTATGTGTATGAGTGTTTTATCTGCATGTAAGTGCACCCATGTATGCAGTGCTTAAGGAGGCCAGAAGAGAGCATCAGTCCCCCTGGAATAGCAGTTTTAGATGGTTGTGAATGTTTTCAGTGACACATAGGAAAGCCAGATTAAACTGAATTATAATCCAACAGAGGCAGGTTTGTTGGGTTGGTCCCTGGTGTTCTCGCCAGCCCCCAGGGCAGATACTGGAGGAGATGCGTTTGGGGCTGGTGCAGGGACATCTTATAGGTCTCTGAGGGCAAGGGGCTGACGTGTGTCTAGAGAGCTGGACTAATGCCCAAATAAGGTTATGATTGGACCCCTGGGGGTGGTGGATTACTGACTTCTCCAGAGGACGGAGCTGAGTTTTCATGCCTTTCTTGCTGGTTCTTTATTCTGCCCAGCAGAGTAGGCAGGGGAGGAGGGGATTGAGCACTGGGGAAAAGGGCACCTAAGGCAGGAGAATGCCGTGGCAGGAAGGGGCTTTTCTCCCACCTAACAGTTGGTAGCTGCCAAGTGGGTTCATAGAACCCCTGATTTTTCAAAATCTTTTTTAAATTTTATTTATTTATTTATTTATTTATTTATTTATTTATTTATTTATATGAATGTATTGTCCACATGTAGGTTTGTGCACCCGTGTCGTGCAATGGCTCAGAGGTCAGAAGAGGGTGTTGGATTCTCCTGGAACTGGAGTTCTCCTGGAATGGAGTTACAGACGGTTCTCAGCCACCATGTGGGTGCTGGGGATCGAACCCAGGTCCTCTGCAAGAGCAGTCAGTGCTCTTAACCACTAGGCCATCTCTCCAGCCCCCAATTTTTCAAAATCTTAGGAAGAATTTTTCATCCATGTTTGTGAGTGATGCTCGTCTGCAATTTTCTTTTCTTGTAATATCATCATTTGGTTTGGATAGCAGAGTTGTGCTGGCCTCACAAAATTATCTGGGAAGCACAGTAGCTTCCTCAGTTTCCTTGAAGACTTTGTGTGGAATTGGTATTACTTCTCTAAAAGTTAGAGAGAAGGGCTGGAGAGATTGCCCAGTGGTTATAAGAATGTTTCCTCACANGAACCCTTGGAAGACTTGGAATGAACTTGCCACCCGACCCAGCCATACCACTCCTAGGCATGTACCCTCAAGACTCACCCCACTGCAGAGATACATGCACGGCCATGTTTATTTCAGCTCTCTTCACAATAGCAAGGAGCTGGAACCAACCCAAATGCCCCTCAACTGAGGAGTGGATAGAGAAAATGTGCTACATCTACACAATGGAGTTCTATGCAGCAGTAAAGATGACATCATGAGCTTTGAAGGAAAATGGCTGGAGCTAGAGGACATCATGCTGAGTGAAGTAACACAGTCCCAGGAAAACAAACGACGAATGGTATGCCTCATCTGTGGATGCTAGTGCCAATTACCTAGTTGTAAGTATTTCCTGTACATGGCCCCTTGAGCTTTTGTCCAAAGGAGTGATGTATATTGGAAACGACAACAACAACAGAAAGGACTGCATGTAAGAACTGACTGAAACAGTGAACTTCTGCTCTTAACAGTCAACTTCCACATGGAGAATATTGAGAAAGAGATGAAAAGCATGTTTGGCAGAATGCATGAGCTCTGGTGGTTTGGGGGGATAGGGGCAGACATGGGTCTAGATTTGATAATATATATATAAATTAAAAAATAAAAATAAAATAAAATAATGATCAAATTCCTAGTATGGCTAACGAAGACCTCAGGGCCTGCCAACCCTTCCGGTGTGCCCCCTCCTGCACCCTTCACCACGCCTTATGTGGCACAGTTCTCACTGTCCCCTGATTTCTTGATAGAAGAGGCCCAGGTCCCTTGGTCTGGAATCCCCTCTACCTCACACTCAGTCTTGACCTATATTTTTTACATCATTTTTGTGTGTGCACATGCATATATATGAAAAAAAAAAGAGTGTTTCCTGCTGTTGCAGAGGACTCTTGTGGGTCCCAGTACACATATCAGGAGCCTCATGACTGCCTGGAACTTCAGCTCCAGGGAATCTGACATCTTTTCTGGCCTCCTCAGCTACCATGCACCCGTGGCATATAGTCATACAGGCACACGTATTTACATATAGTCATGTAGGGACACATATATACATATAGTCATATAGTCATACAGGCACACATATATACATGAATAAGGATTAAGAGGCTGGAGAGATGCCTCAGTGGTTAAGAGCTCTGGCTGCTCTTGCAGAGGACTTGGGTTCAGTTCCCAGCACCCAGATGGTGGCTAACAACCATCTGTAACTCCAGTTAGTATCTACTTTTTTTTTCCCTTGCGGAAAAACTGGCAGTTTCTGTCTTTCAATGATTTTTTTCTATTTAATTTAAAGTATGTAATTTATTCATGTACAGCTGTTCATAATGTTGCTTTGTATCTTCTAACTCTGTAAACCTCTCATAACATCATTCCTATTCCAGACACTGATGGTTTATGTATTTGTTCTACCCCCCTCAGCATTCTATCTAAAGGGTTATTGATTGCCTTGATCACTTCAAAGCACATGCTTATGACTTGTCTTCTTTTACTGATTTCTGCTCTATATTTATATTTTCTTTACTTGATTCCTGTTAGCTCCCATGTCTCTACTTTTTCTTTTTTACTATTTATTTATTTTATGTGCAAGAGTGTTTTGCCTACATGTACCTAAGTGAACCTGTGTCATACAATGCCTGTGGAGGCCATGAAAGGGCATTGGATACCCTGGGGTTGCAGTCACAGATGGTTGTTAGCCACTTTGTGGGTGCTGGGAACCAAACCTCGGTCCTCTTAACCACTGAGCCATCTCTCTAATTTCTTAATTGAAGTCCAGTTGATTGGTTTGAAATTTTCTTCTTTTCCAAATGCACATTTGTTGCTGTTAACTTCATCTGTACACTGCCTCACCTGCACACACAGTGCAGTTTTAATGTGCTTGCATTTTAATTCAGTTCAAAGTATTCTCTCATTGTCATTTTTATTTATTTGTATGGTCATTTTGAGACTTGTTATATGCGGCTATTTGTGATTGTTGAAGGATATTTTGTTTTTACTTGTAATTTGATGATCAAGCAACAAACTTTGCAACTTAGGTCCTTTAAATTTACTCAAATTTACTTCACTTTTCTGAAGATAGTCTGACTTGGAAAATGTGTGTGTACCCTAGAGAAAGTTCAATATTGTGGTATTGTCTGGTGCTTAGGTAAATGCCAGTTATGTCGAGTTGGTTGCTTGTGTTGTTCAAGTTTTACATATTACTATAAAATTTTTATTCCATTTATTTACTTGGTGTGTGTGTATATGTGCACCTGTCCCACCGCATCAATGCAGAGGTCAGGGGACATAGTGTGGGTCCTGGAGATCCAGCTTAGGTGTCCAGGCTTAGCACCCAGGACCCTAACCCAGGCCGTTATCCTATCAGCCTGCATATTCTTATGAATTTTCTATGTTTATCAACCACTAAGAGAGGGGGATGGAGATCAGCTCTCATCACTGTGAACTTGTTCAATTTCTCCTTGGAGTTCTAACAATTTTGCTTCATGTGCTTTGAAACTCCATTATGAAGGACATGAACATGCAGACGTTTATGTCCTTTTGGTACACCAACCCCTACATCACTATGTAGACCAGGCTGGCCTTGAACTCACAGAGATCCACCTGTCTCTGCCTCCTGAGTGCTGGGATTAAAGTTGTGCGCCACAATGACTGGCATGTTTGGATTTTTTTTTTTTTTTTGTCTTTTCGAGATAGGGTCTCCCTGTAGTCCCAGCTGTCCTGGAACTCACTCTCACAAAGATCAACTGCCTCTGGCTCCCAAGTGCTAGGATTAAAGGCGTGTGCCACCACGCCGGCCAAGATCTTTAAAAAAAAAAAAAAAAGACAGTCTGCCTCCTTTCACTTAGGACCACACTTAAGCAGATTTGATACCCAAACACATGATTTAAAAAATATTTATATTTATTCTTTGAAAAATTCATGCATGCATAGGATGCATTTTGGCCATATCCACCCCGCCCCCAAACTCTTCCAGGATCCTTCCCTCAGAGCCCCTCCCAACTTCACGTGCTCTCTTTTCTTTCAATAACTCACTGAATCTAACTAGTGATGCCATTTATACACGGGCGCAGAGCCGTCCACTGGAGCCAACCTGCCAGGGGCCACACCCCCAAAGAAAACTGACTCTCCCTCTCCTAGCAGCCATCAGCTGCCAGGAACTCCTCAGCTTGCTTTGGAGCTCATGTGCTCATGTCCGTGCTCGAAAGCTGACTGGTTTGATCCTTTGCAAGTCTTGTCCAGGCAACCACAGGAGCTGCAAATTCGAGTGCAATGGGTCTGTCCTGTCCAGAAGACACTGCTCTGCTCCAGTTCTTCCCTGACCTCTGCTCTTACAATCTTTCCTCTTGTCTTCTGCAGTGTTCCCCGAGCCCTGGCAGAAGGATGTGAAACACATCACTTTAAGCCACATAATCTTTAACCCCTTTTAAAAATTTTTCTCCTTATTTATTTACTTTTTTTTTTTTTTTTTTTTTTTTTTTGAGACAGGATCTCCCTTTATTCCCAGCTGGCCTGCAGCTTGCTATGTAGAGCAGGCTGGCCTTGAACTCACAGAGATTCACCTGCCCTTGCCTCCCCAGTACTGGGATCAAAGGCATGCACTACCATACCTGGCCTAAGATGGTTCTCAGCAGCCATGTGGGTGCTGGGAATCAAACCCGGGTCCTCTGCAAGAGCAGTCAGTGCCCTCAACCACTGAGCCATCTCTCCAGCCCCTTTTCTATCCCTTGTGTTCATATGCTTATGACCATAGAAGATGCATTCAGACCAACTTTTAAAGTCCCCCAAATCTTTAACAATTTCAGCATTTTAAAAGTCCACAGTCTTAGGGCTGGAAAGAAGGCTCAGCAGTTGAGCATTGGCTGCTCTTGCAGAGAACCTGAGTTTAATTCCCAATGTCCACATGGCAGCTAACAACTATCTATAATTCCAGTTCCAGGGGAATCCAATGCCCTCTTCTGACCTCCGTGGGCATTGCACAACATGGGTGCACTTACACATATGCAGGCAATAAGCTCATACACATAAAATACAAATAATAAATGTTTTTGAAGTCATCGTCTTTTAATAGCAAGATCCTGTAAAATAAAAAAAAAATTTCATACTTGCAACAAATAATAGTTCAGAGCAAACATTCTTAATCCAAAATGGAAGAATGGGGCAGAGCAGGGAACAATCATACCAAACAAAATCAAGATCCAGGAGAGCAAATAGCAAATCCTGTAGATCCACATTCAGCATCTTGAACTCATAATGTAATCAACTGGGCCTCAAATGGCTCAGGTAGCCTCACCCTTTCAGCTCTGTCACCCGTAGCACACACAGATTCTCTCCTAAGCCAGCTCCGCTCTATGCCTACAGCTCTCCTTGGCAGTTGTCTTGTGGTTCTGGTATGTCTAGTATAACCTGGTCCCCATTGTAACAGAGCCCTCATCTTCACAGCTTCATATAGTGGTCTCTCAGGGCCTCCCTACAGGGACTCCAACCCTGCCACAAACTGCCCAGTCTCAGCTGTTCTCCAAGACCCCCCTCAATCTTGAATCCTGTATGCTTTCAGAAGCAGCATTGTGTGGTTGGATGATGCTGTCAGATTCTGCTGCCAGCTTGGGATGGAGCCTGGCCCCCTTGGGCCCCAGCTGGACCAGCTTCTGTGTGCTGACCTTGGGGAGACATTGCCTTAGGCATATGTTTTGGGGGAGCAGGGAACCCCTTCAGCGTAGGCTTTCTTCCTTTCAATAAACCTTCATAAAACGGAGCCTCCTATGGGCAGGGCTTTGCCCTCAGGGAATTAAAACAATCCCTCCCTTAAGTTGCCTTTGTCAGAGTATTTGATCTCAGCAACAGGAAAAGAAAGTAAGACTGTGATTGTGTTATTAATTTGCAACTCATCTTTTAGTCTACGTTCTATTTTGGCTTCTCCTGATATTTGTATTGATATTTTTATCTGTATTTTTATTTGTATTGATATCAAATACTTTGTATTTGATATTTTTGTACAGTTCCACAGATTTTGAGTGACATATCCAGTACAGTACCGTACACAATAACCCTCCAAGTGCCTTCTCCCATCCCACAGTAATGATTACAGCTCTTCCTGCCAGGCTCTGGCAGCCACTGACCTATTTTCTGATCCTATGGCTTTGCCCTTCCCAGAATGCCACATAAATGGGATCATTCAATACTTAGCCTTTGGGGTCTAAGCTTCATCTTTGTTGTTGCTTGTATGAAACACTTGCACACTTGTAGGAAACACTTGTATGAAGCCGCAGCAACAAAGCACCTCTCGCTCGTTCTTCTCAAAGCGGTTTATTCAGGCAGAACGGTTTATTCAAGCATATCTTTTCTCCTTCTCCAAGCTTCTCCCTCTAAGCCTTAAGCCTTTCCCTCTAAGCCTTCTTCCTTCTCCAAGCCTTCTCCTTCCTCAGGCAAGCAAGCTTCTCTCCTAAGACTAGAAAGGAGAGAGAGTCCCTCTATCTAGAAAAGTCCCTCTATTTATCCACCTTCCCAGCCCAGGTTGCGTGGCCTTAGTCTATTGGTATCATCTGGCCTGATCTTGTATACAGGGTGCACCTGCACAGCTCAAACGGTGAGCGTGACTTTACTTGGAGGTAGGAGGGAATCAGGTGTTAATCATAAGACTCAGGTGTTAGTCATAAAACTTTGCTAAAGTCTCGGGTGCCTTCTTAGGACTGTCGCCACACCCGCTCCCCACAGTTGCTTGAATAGATTGTTCATTTCATTTTTACTGCTGGTACCGTTCCATTACATAGACATGCTAATTTTTTTATTCTGTTGCCTATTAAGAAAACAATGCCATTGTTTCAATCTGGGGGAAATTATAAAGGAAACTCATTCTAACATTCATGTACAGATTTGAGTATTAATGTATCTTCAGGTCACCGGTGTAAATGCTTCCGTCATATGATAAATGGATGGCTAACTTTTAAAATTATTTTTTAAAATATTTTTATGGCTAACTTTTAAGAAGCTGCGAAACTATTTTCCCAACTGTTTTTTTTTTTAAAAAAAATATGACTAAAATCACACTTTAATTTAAAAACCGAAGTGGTGTAAAATATTTTGTCCTTAAACACAACTTCATCATTTTGGTGACTTGTATTTAGCACTGTTTTATTTCATAAAGATACTGTGTTATTGTTTGGTCACGAAGGATCTATATTATTCATAAGCACTTCATATTTCTAGTGAGTCCTAATGGACTGACTCAGCATGAATTTGTTTATATATTTATATATCAATGTAGGATTGCAATATTCTATTCAGATAATATAGTTACAGTGGGACCAATATAGGTTGTAATTGCTAATGAAATTATTGTCCTATTCTAGAAAATTACTATACAGGGACTGGGATGATGTCTCAATGGGTAAGAACACTTACTGTATGCATAAGCATGATGATCTGAGTTCAAATGCTCGGAATCCACACGAAAAAGCCAGCTGTGGTTTAATGCACCTGTAACCCCAGCGCCGTGGGGGGCAGAATCCAGAGGTTCACTGAGGCTTGCTGGACACTACCCTTGCTCAACATTCAATGAGAGAACCTGTCTCAAGGGACAAAGATGGAGAGTAAGAGAGTGGGACACCCAAAGCCCTTCTCTGTCTTCTGCATTTGTCATATCTCCCCCCACACAAACATGTACACACACAAAAAAAGAAAAGAAAATTGAGCTGACAGAAGTTATGTACAAATTTCATGATCACAGCAACTGAAACTTAGAACAGAAGACAACAACAAAAAAGTAAGTTCCTGTGTGAAAAAATGAAGAAATATATGGGAGAATATTCATATAGATATTTTCAGTAAATACTGAATTTAATAAGACATTTCTCATTACAGTTAAATAAGCAATTGAATTATTCTCATGAAATCAGAATTAAATGTGTAATAAACTTCACAAGATCTAAGCTGTAATTTTGGCCAATGAGGTCACTGACATGCTGTTACAGTAAAAACAAGGACATTTTTAGATGGAGAAATGGTAAAATAAGTCATTAGTTCCATTAGAGAAATTATATTGAAAAATATGAAGACAAGAAAGATCTTTTATAAAGTCAATCATATGTTGAAGCACCTATAATGGATTCCTAGAGAATAATAACAAAAATCAATTGATTCAATATTAGAAAAAAATTACAAGTATGTTTTAAAGTTTAAGTGAGTTGTGTGTATAAGAGATACTGTTCTATTATGTTTTAGTATACTTCATCTCTAGGGGTTTCTAAATTAATTTTTAAAATACTATCAGTGTGTGCCTAAAAGACTGAACTGAATCTGAAAAAAGAATATTTGAATTCTTTATAGATGTCAAATATCTCAGCTGTGTAGGAGTAAAATTAACCTCTATCATGATAGAAAGTGTTCCAGCAATATTAAGTAAAGAAACCAGACTCAGAGAAATTCAAAACGAATGCTGGCCATATATTCAGGAAACAGAAATGAAAGTGTGAGTAGGCTGGACATTGTCTTACTGCTGTTACACTCCGTGTGAATTTTCTAATTTTGAAATGGCAAAGAAAGAAGAAAGTTTATTTATGACCTAACAGAATAAGAACAAGTGTTTATTTTGGAAAGTGCAACTTTTGATAATACAAACCCACAATAATGATTTGAAACATTTTTCTAAAATGAATCAATATGCAGATTTTAATTATCATTGTTACTATTATGTAAAATGGTTGGAAAATTACAAGAAAATTTTGGAGAATGTTTGATGTTGATAAGTTTAGAGTTGTTTTTTAAGTTATGTATTGCCCATCTAGAGGGATATCAATAATACTAAGTTGACGCAAGGTTATTGAATTCTTAGACTGATGAGAGTTTGACATAGTTGTGACCAAATACCTGACAACAAGCAGCTTAGGGGAGAAGGGTTCATTTGGCTCATGGCTGGAGGGTGCAGTCTGTCGTGGCCTGGACGGCTAACTCTTGCCCATTATGTTGTTTTGACATTTCCTCTGCCAAACACATTAATCTATTACTTTCTAATTCCATCTCACTCAAGTTCTTAGGTCATGGGCAGAATGCAGTCAGATTCTTTCCAGAGTATAACATGAGTGGCCTCTGTGCCAGTTCTGGTTGTAGTCCTTGTTCCCTTCTGAAACTTCATGACCACTATTCTCTCTCTCTCTCTCTCTCTCTCTCTCTCTCTCTCTCTCTCTTTCTCTCTCTCTCTCTCTTTCTCTTTCTCTTTGAGACAGGGTCTCCCTGTAGCCCCAGCTGGCCTGGCTTTAAACTCACAGAGATCCAGCTGCCTCTGCCTCTGCCTCCTGAGTGCTGGGATTAAAGGTGTGCACCACCATGGCCTGCCACATTTCTTTCTGTTTAAAAATATTTTATTGATGTGTATGACTGCATTGCCTGTATGCATGTAAGTGCACCTGTGTGGAGCAATGCCTGCAGAGGTCAGAAGATGGTGTCAGATCCGCTGGAACTGGAGTTATGGACAGTTGTTAGCCACCATGTAAGTCCTGGGAATTGAATCTGGGCCCTCTGCAAGAGCAGCCAGTGCCCTTAACTCCTGAGCCATCTCTCAGGCTTTCCTTTTCCTCTTCATTTTCCTCCTTTTCCTTCCTTTTAATTTTTCTTTTGAGATAAGAGATATTAAAGGGAAATTATAACAATGGAAGAGAAATTTTCCCACTTAATCCATGTATGCAAATATTTTGTTTCAAACAATTTAAATATGTGAACAAGGAAGTATTTTCCTCTTTTCTCTTATTATATCATGGAAATCCTGTGTGTATTTTACATTTATATAATTTATATATAATCTAAGCAGTTTATGGATGGGGATGTGTTCTGTGAAATGTGTGAATAGGCCATTCCGTCAGTGTGCATACATTCCAGTACTTAATTCAAGCAAAGACGGCTAAAAGGTCACCAGGCCATCCACTCTCACATGTGGGCTGTCCCTACTGTCCACATTTATTGTATTGGCATTCTGGTCCTCTGAATTACCATCAAAGTGGCCCTTGTAGACCTACTTGCAATGCTAGTGCTTACCTGACTTTCTACCTTTTCCTTTTAGGACCCCAGCTCACAGGATGGTGTTGTCCACATTCAGATCTAGTTTTTCCCACTCAGTTAATCCTTTTTGGGAAGGCCTCATAGACCCAAAGGCATGCATATTAACACCCTCATTGATGCCCTAGGTATTGTTTAATCCAATCAAGCTGACAATCAAATTAAGTATTTAAACCAGAACACTTTTGCTTCAAAGTCAAACCAACTTTTATTTAAGAAAAGATAAGCCAGGACTGAGAGTTGTAGCTCTGCAAAAGAGCACCACGCCCAGTGTGCCCAAGCTCCACACCCAGCATGTGTGAACTTCTGAACTCCATTCTCTGCATCACAGAGTAAATGTCAAAATAAATAACTAGGCTGGGTATGGTGGTGCACAACTTTAATCCCAGCACTCAGGAGGCAGAGGCAGAGGCAGGTGGCTCTCTATGAACCAGTTCTACATGGTGAATTTCAGGCCAGCTGGGGCTACAGGGAGACCCTGTCTTGAAAAATAAAAACAAGGGTCAGGAGGGGTGGGGCTCAGAGGGTAAAAACACTGGCTGCTCTTGAAGAGGACCTGGCAGTTAACAACCATCCATACTCCAGTTCCAGAGGATCCAATGTTTTCTTCTGGCCTCTGCAGGCATTGCGGGCGACATAGGTGCTTTAACATACATACAGATGAGACACTGGTACACATAAAACTACTAGATAATAAAACAAAACCAAAACAAGATCTAACAGTTGAATTATTACAAAAGCAAATATTAAAGGGAAATTATAACAATGGAAGAGAAATTTTCCCACTTAACCCACATATGCAAACATTTTAATTGTTTCAAACAATTTAAAAATGTGAACAAGGAAGTATTTTCCACTTTTCTCTTATTATATCATGGAAATCCTGTGTGTATTTTACATTTATATAATTTATATATAATCTAAGCAGTTTATGGATGGGGATGTGTTCTGTGAAATGTGTAAATAGGCCATTCCGTCAGTGTATTAGTCAGGGTTCTCTAAAGAAACAGAAGCAACAGGACGAATATATAACTATATACAATTTGTTGATTTGCTCACGTGACGGAGCTCAACAGTAGCGCTGAACTGGAGAGGCCGGAAATCCAGGGAACTGCTCAGTCCACAAGGCTGGATGTCTCAGTAGTCCCAGTCTAGTGCTGAAGGCCCGAATGGATTCCAGGAGATCTGCCGGTCTCAGTACATGCTGGGATCCGAAAGGTTGATCACAGCAGCAAGACAAACTCACCAGATGAGAGAAGCGAGCCGCAGGAGAAAAAGGGACCAGCTCCNATTAAAGGGAAATTATAACAATGGAAGAGAAATTTTCCCACTTAATCCATGTATGCAAATATTTTGTTTCAAACAATTTAAATATGTGAACAAGGAAGTATTTTCCTCTTTTCTCTTATTATATCATGGAAATCCTGTGTGTATTTTACATTTATATAATTTATAGTATAATCTAAGCAGTTTATGGATGGGGATGTGTTCTGTGAAATGTGTGAATAGGCCATTCCGTCAGTGTGCATACATTCCAGTACTTAATTCAAGCAAAGACGGCTAAAAGGTCACCAGGCCATCCACTCTCACATGTGGGCTGTCCCTACTGTCCACATTTATTGTATTGGCATTCTGGTCCTCTGAATTACCATCAAAGTGGCCCTTGTAGACCTACTTGCAATGCTAGTGCTTACCTGACTTTCTACCTTTTCCTTTTAGGACCCCAGCTCACAGGATGGTGTTGTCCACATTCAGATCTAGTTTTTCCCACTCAGTTTAGTTAATCCTTTTGGGAAGGGCCTCATAGACCCAATAGGCATGCATTTAACACCCTCATTGACTGCCCTTAGGTATTGTTTAATCAATCAAGCTGACCCTCAAATTAAGTATTTTAAACCAGAACACTTTTGCTCAAAGTCACAACCAACTTTTATTTAAGAAAAGATAAGCCAGGACTGATGAGCTTGTAGCTGCTGCAAAAGAGCACCACGCCCAGTGTGCCCAAGCTCCACACCCAGCATGTTGAACTTCTGAACTCCATTCTCTGCATCACAGTAGTAATGTCAATTAATAAATAACTAGTGCTGGGTATGGTGGTGCACCATACTTAATCCAGCACTCAGGAGGCAGAGGCTGAGGCAGGTGGCTCTCTATGAACCAGTTCTCTACATGGTAATTTCAGGGCCAGCTGGGGCTACAGGGAGGAACCCTGTCTTGAAAAATAAAAAACAAGGTCAGGAGGGTGGGGCTCAGAGGGTAAACAACACACTGCTGTCTTGAAGAGGACCTGGCTTCAATCCCATCCTAACAACCACCCTAACTCCAGTTCCAGAGGATCCAATGTTTTTCTCTTGGCCTCTGCAGGCATTGCGGGCGACATAGGTGCTTTAACATACATACAGATGAGACACTGGTACACATAAAACTACTAGATAATAAAACAAAACCAAACAAAGAACTTCTAACACGTTGAATTATTACAAAAGCAAATATTAAAGGGTAAATTATAACAATGGAAGAGAAATTTTCCCACTTAACCCACATATTGCAAAACATTTAATTGTTTCAACACAATTTAAAAAATGTGAAACAAGGAAGTATTTTCCACTTTTCTCTTATTATATCATGGACATCCTGTGTGTATTTTCCATTTATATATAATTTATATCTTAATCTAAGCAGTTTATGGATGGGGATGTGTTCTGTGAAATGTGTAAATAGGCCATTCCGTCAGTGTATTAGTCAGGGTTCTCTAAAGAAACAGAAGCAACAGGAGAATATATATAACTATATACAATTTGTTGAGTTGCTCACGTGATCCGGACTCCAACATTACACAACGAACTAAAAGGAGAGAGCCGGGAATCAGGGAACTGCTCAGTCCCAAGGCTGGATGTCTCAGTAGTCCCAGTCTAGTGCTGAAGCCGAATGCCCTGATGGATTCCAGGAGATCTGCCGGTCTCAGTTAACATGCTGGGATCCGAAAGGTTGATCACAGCAGAAAGACAAACTCACCAGATGAGAGAAAAGCAAGCCGCAGGGAAAAAAGGGACCAGCATCCTGCTGCCATGGCCATAAATACTGCCTGCTGGCAGCAGGTAATGCCCACATTTTGGGGGTAGGCCATCTGGGTTGAGGTGGTTCAATCAGAAGACCCTTTTTCTCTTATTTGTTCCTTAGTCCAGTCAAGTTGACACCCAGGATTAACCATCACAAGTCCACCCCTTGTCAACTTGACACCCAATAAAATAGCCTCTCCTTACCTTATGCTTAATGTCCAATTGCAACAATGGCAGGGTCATAATTCTACCTAAATGTTATAAGTATCTCAATGTGCAATAGCAAAGCATTATATCTTGATAGGTGGTTTGTCCTTGAGGAACTTAGCTACATTCAATCTAATAACCTAAATATGGACAACACTTAACACTTATCTCAGTTTCACATCCAAAAGGGAACAACACAAGTATCCACTTAATATACATATATATTATTACATACAATATATATATATATATACTAATCTATATACTTATATATTATGAAAAAGCACATTCTTTTACAAATAGGACAAAAGTTAATATCTATTATAATCCACATTTCTGCAACTGGTCCCTTGGCCTCAGCTGGATATTTATGACTACCTTCTTCATACACCCATTCTGTAATTCCGTCCACCATCAGCAAGCACCTCTGCAGGTCTTGGCTCTTTCCCTGGAGGATTGACCCATACCTTCATCCCTGAAGGGTCTGGGCCATTTATGTCCTGTCTGGTTTGGGTTATTGGAGGTTCCCATGACCTTGAATTATAGGACTATGGTAGCACCAGCCAGGTGCCCTACAGCATCTCCTGCCTTCCAGACATAACTTTCCTTGCCTCCCATTGTGGAAGAAAAGTCCAATTTCCCCCTGTGTAGTCTGGATCACATCACTCCTCTCTTACTACTGTTATTTCTTCCTTAGCCTGTTGGCTCTTAAACAGGCAGTAGAAGCCCAAAGTGGCCAGGGGGGGATCCAGGGGGAAAGTCTAGCTTCCAGTCAATGGAACGTTTGCTGTATTCTCCCTGGCAAAAGCACTCCCCCCACTGGAGCCAAAAAACATCGTAGGAACACGCTTAACATGCGTGAAGGACAAGTCGTGTACCAGGAAGCATAAATATTTTCACTACTGACGGTCACTAGGGGTGATAGTTGAGTGTAATCATTCACCACTCCACCCATTGGTTCCTGGACCCTGATGAATTTTCTGGCAGTTTAGGGAGAAACAAAGTACCCATATAGTGGATTGCCTTGAGGTATCTCCATAAGGCCATGTTGGAAATACTAGCCTCTGCTCGAGAATTGCCCAATGACCTAACGGTATTGGCGCTACTAATTGGCTACTGTAAAACGTGTCTTCAGACACCGCCATTCCAATCCATTTCTATCAAGCCACTGCTTCTGGGTGGTGGGACTGGGTTAAGACCAGTGAGATACCATGACCATGGGCCCACAAGTCGCACTTCTTGTCTGTGAAGTCAGTCTCGACTCGAAAGCTTCCATAGAGATAGAGACGCAATGTGTGAGGAATAAGCATTGATGTGATAGTTCGTAATCCTGGACAATGTAGTTTTGGCAGAAGCAATTATCTGCATGAAAGGCAAAACCATAACCGAATCATAGAGTATTCCTTTAAGGACAAAACGCTGTCCCACTTCCACCCAGATGGAGTAGGTCAATGTAGGTCAAACCTGCCACCAGGTATGCTGGCTGGTCACTCGGGGTGAATAGTCACCATATTGGGGTGCTCAATGTTGGTCTCTGGGTTGGCAAATCTGGCACTCAACAGCAACTGTAGCCAGATCAATCAGCCTTGGTGAGTGGAAGCCCACGCTGATGTCGAGCCCATGCATAAAACTCCATCTCTGCCACCATGACCACTTTGTCATGGGCCCATTGAGCAAAAACAAGGATAGCTGGAGAAGAGGCTGATTATCCATAGACGAGTCATCCAATCTACTTGCTTATTAAAAATCATCCTCTGCTGAGATCACCTTTTGGTGAGCATTTACATGAGACACAAGTATCTTCACCATCCTTTGACCATTCAGAGCGCTCTATCCACATACTCTTCCCCAACTATCCTTCTCACCAATTTTCCAGTATGCTCCTTCCACGTCCCTGGACCATCCAGCCAAAACCATTGGCTACAGCCATTGAATCAGTATATAATTGAACCTCTGGCCATTTCTCATTCCAGGCAAAATGCACGACCATGTTCACTGCCCGAAGTTCTGCCCACTGTGAAGACTTTCCTTCACCAGTGTCCTTTAGGGTTGTTTGTTTCAGAAATAGGCTGTCCACCTCTGGGTGGTACATGCATAGCATGCAGAACCATCAGTAACCAGGCCCTAGTCTTCTCTTCTCAGTCCACTGCTCATCGGGCAAACCCCATGAAGCCAAAAGTGCATGCTTAAGCACAGCAGGCATTGTAACAGGAATAGGAACCATAGACATTTGGGCCACTTCTTCATGTAACTTGCTTGTGCCCTCAGTGCCTGCCTGGGCCCTGTCCCGTATGTACCACTTCCATTTGACAATGGACTGTTGCTGTGCACTTCCTACTTTATGGTCTGGTGGGTCAGAAAACACACAGCTCATGATGGGCAGCTCAAGTCACATGGTGACTTGGTGGGCCCATTGTCAAACGGTCAGTTTCCACTAAGGCCCAATAGCAAGCTAAGAGCTGTCTTTCTTTTTTTTTAACTTTTTTTATAAGCTTTCTTTTTTAATTTTATTTATTTCTCTATGTGTATGAATTTACTGTCTGCAGCAAGTCTGTGCCTGTGCTGTGCAATGCACCCGGAGGTCAGAAGAGGGTGTCGGATTCCGGCTGGAACGGTAGTTCTCCTGGAATTGGAGTTTCAGAGGGTTCTCGGCCCCCATGTGGGGCTGGGGATCGAACCAGGGTCCTCTGAAAGAGCGGTCAGCCCGCTTAACCGCTAGGCCACTCTCCAGCCCAAGAGCGCTTTCAAAAGGAGAATAGTTGTTTGCAGATGAAGGTAGAGCCTTGCTCCAAAATCCCAAGGGCCTCCTCTGTGATTCCCATATGGGAGCCTGCCACAGACTCCAGAAGCATCTCTATCTGCCACTGATACATCAAGCACCATAGGGTCTGCTGGATCATATTGCCTAGGGGCAGGGCAGCCTGTACTGCAGCCTGGACTTGTTGAAGAGACTTTCCTGTTCCAAGCTCGCCCCCACTCAAAGTTGGCTGCCTTCTGAGTCACCTGATATATGAGTTGTAGTAACACACCCAGATAAGGAACGTGGTGCCTCCAGAATCCCAAAAGGCCCACCACACGTTGTTCTTCTTTCTTGGTGGAGGGTGGGGCCAGGTGCAACAACTTCTTCTTTACCTTAGAAGGAATGTCACTGCACACTCCACACCACTGAACTCCTAAAACTTCACTGAGGTAGATGCCCATTGAATTTTTAGTTGGATTTATTTCCCATCCTCTCATGCGCATGTGCTTTACCAAAAAGTCTAGACTAGCTGCTCTACCTCCTGTTCCACTGGGTCAATCAGCATAACATCATCATATAGTGGACCAGTGTGCTATTTTGTGGAAGAGTCCGGCAATCAAAGATCCATTCTAACTAATTTGGCACAAAGGCTGGGAGAGTTGTTAACATACCCTGAAGGTAAGACAGTAAAGGTACACTGTTGGCCTGCCAGCTGAAAGCCAAATTGCTTCTGGTGGTCTTATGAACCAGTATTGAGAAAAAAAGCATTGGCCAGATCAATAGCTGCCTACCAGGTACCAGGAGGACATATTGATTTGCTCAAGTAAGGACACCACATCTGGTAACAGCAAAGTGCAATTTTTGTCACTACTTGGTTGAGTTTTTGATAGTCAAATGTCATTCTCCATGATCCATCTGTCTTTTGCACAGGCCAAAGTGGAGAGTTAAATGGAGATGTGGTAGGAATCACAACCCCTGCATCTTTCAAATCCTTGAGGTGGCACTAAATCTCTGCACTCCCTTCCAGGGATATGCTACTGGTTTTGGTTCACTATTTTCCCTGGTAGAGGCAACACCCATGGTTTTCCATTTGCCCTTTCCAACCATAATAGCCCTCACTCCACAGGTCAGGGATACCAATGTGGGGATTTGCCAATTTCTAATTTATCTATCCCAATTATCCATTCTGGGGACTGGAGAAATAACCCACAGGATGAGTTCTGGGACCCACTGCGCCCACTGTGAGTCGGACTTCAGCCAAAACCCCATTTCTCACCTGACCCTCCATAGGCCCTACTTTAACTGGAGGGCCACAATGCTTTTTGGGTCTCCTGGGATCAGTGTCAACTCAGGACCAGTATCCAATAGGCCTCAAAAAGTCTGATTATTCCCTTTCCTCCAGTGTACAGTTACCCTAGTAAAAAAGGGCCTCAGGTCCCTCTGGGGAAGGACAAGGGGAAGACAACAACGGCATAACTCTTTGGTATTGTGACAAGGGCCTTCCTCATTGGAACCCAGCCACCCCTTCATTCAAGGGGTTCTGGGTCTGTGAACTGTCTCAAGTCTGGAACTGGTTAACTGGATGGGATTCGCTACTCTGAAATCCAATGTTGACTTACTGACATTTGTTCTAGAGCTTTTATGCTTATACAAATCAAATAAAAACTTTAGAGTGGTTCTATGTATTGGTCCTGGGAAGGCCATGATTAACTTGCCAGTTCCAAAGATCATTTCGGGTCTTGCCATTATAGGCATTGTTTTGCCTTTGGCACCCATTAGCTGATAATTCTGGTAACTACGCTCATCTGGCCTTCTGTGATTCAGTGCTGCCACCTGACGCCTACCCTGAGGTCCTGTTAAACCATTACATGTACATTTAATTTATGCAAGTGCGCAACAACTTCCTAACTGTAAGATCTGGCATAGAAATAGAGCAAAAACAAAGCTCTTAAATGTTCTGGTGTCTCTCTAAATATTTTCCATCTTATAAACTCAATGAAAAGGCATGTCCTCTGGGTCCTCATATGGTGGAGAATGTGGTTTTAAACTTTGAATCCACTCGAGCATGCCCCATCTGCCTGACCCTCACAAACCCTTCATCAATACTAAGCAAAGGAATATCAGGCATCTCTAAATCGCTGTTAGTAGGCCCTTTGTTTTTTTTGTATTACTTTTATTTATTTCTGTATGGGTATGAATGTTACTGTCTGCTTGCAACTTGTTCCAACCCGTGCGTCTTGCAATGACGCGGAGGTCAGAAAGAGCGTGGCGGATTCCCCTGGAAAACTGGAGTTCTCCTGAACTGGAGTTTCAGACGGCTTCTCGGCCACCATGGGGTGCTGGGGATCAACTGGGTCCTCTGCACGAGCCGTCGGCGCTCTTAACCGCTAGGCCATCTCTCCAGCCCAGTAGGCCATGTGTAATAAATACACCAGACAACCATTCAAATAAACCCTTAACACCTTTTTTAACTGCTCTAGCTTCCATGTTAAACCTAGACTCTACTCAGTGGGGCTCATATCGTTAAACTCAGTATGATCCAATTTTATATTCCTTCCACCTTATCCCACACCCTTAAAATACATTCCCACACACATTCCTTCGCTTCTGCCAGAATGAATTGCCAAACTCATTAATTTCTTTAGTTGGTATAGCGCACCTCCTCAAGGACCACACTTACTATCTCACTTGAGGGGCTTGCTTAGGCTTCAATATGGTTATAGGTCAAGAGGCAACAACTGTTGGGCCCTGAGGGACATTAGCTCCTACTGGGAGGGGGGATTAGTTTTCTCAGGCAACGGTGGGGAAGAGGGATCTGCCCAGTGTGGATTCTCTGCTGATTGTGGGGAGATTAATTCCTCGATAAAGAAAATCCCTCGGAATCCGAGGGTTCAAAATCCTCATCCTCATGGTTCTCCCACACATCTCCATCCCAAGTTTCGGGTTTCCACCTTTCCCCACCAGTTGCTCTCACTTAACTGCTGACACTCTTCGTGGCTGGGGAATTAAATTTGCGTTGTAAATCAGCCAACCTTATAATAAGGGCTCAGCTTGATTTTCTGCGCTTTAGCTCTTTGGCTGCTAAAGAGTTAGATTCTCTTCCAGAGCACATTTGGAAATCTTTAAACTGTTGTTGGGAATCTGGAGCTGGTCTGTTTTATCACTGAGCTCCTTAGTTTCCTCTATCACTTTATCCAAACATTCTAGGAGCAACAAGGCAACAGCATTATTTTCCTTAATTTGCCACAATTTTTTTAGAACGTTTATATATAGAGTATAAAATTTCCTGCTTCTACAAGAGGTGATTTAGGTGAGTCAAAAGGATCTATCATCATAATTACATCAAATAGTCTCCACCAAGGATTATCATTCCTCTTCATGCCACCAGGCGAGCTTCCGTAACTCTAGGCTTCATTGGGTTGGAGAGCTGGCTCAGAGGACTTACCAGCCTGCCTAAAGAACTTCCTTCCCTTTCAATTCGTTTCTCTAGAGAACCACCCTCGGTACAAAAAATTCTGTTAGTCAGTGTTCTCTAAAGATACAGAAGCAACAGGACGAATTATAACTATTTACAATTTATTGTATTTGCTCACGTGATGGAGCCCAACAGTAGCGCCGAACTGGAAAGGCCGGGAATCATGGAAAACTGCCTCAGTCTGAAAGGCTGGATTTTCTCAGTAGTCCCAATCTAGGCTGAAGGCCCGAATGGATTCCAGGAGGTCCGCCGGTCTCAGTACACGCTGAATCCGAAAGGTTGATCACAAAAATGTTGATCACAGCAAGACGAACTCACCAGATGAGAGAAGCGAGCCGCAGGAGAAAAAAAGGCACCAGCTCCCTCTGTTATAAATAATGCCCACATTGGGGTGGGCCATCTGGGTGAGGCGGTCCAATAAGGAAGACCCTTTTTCTCTTATTTTGTTCCTTAGTCCAGTCAAGTGACACCCAGCAGGATTAACCATCACATCAGGGTGCATGCATTCCAGTACTTAATTCAAGCAAAGATGGCTAAAAGTTCACCAGGCCATCCACTCTCACATGTGGGCTGTCTGAGATGCCATTATGCCCTACAGTGATTATATGTTGAGGTCATAGTACTTTTGCAAATATTGGGCTAAATATGTTAATAAAATTAATTTCAGATTTTATTTTTCTATTTTTAAAATAGCAACTAAAACACACAAAATGTTACTTGCTTGTTTCTGTCAGCCATTATCATTCATTCTGTAGAGCTAGTAGGCATTCATTTAGGTTTTCTTGTGTATTTCTGATATTGTTCTGTATTTTTCTGCATTCCCTGATTTTTGGATTCATTTCTTTTTTTTTTTTTTTTTTTGTTGGCTTCCTTTTCCTCTTCATTTCCTATTTTCTCTTCTTTTAAATTTTCTTCTTTTGAGATAAGAGCTTTCTTTTCACTATCCCAGACTGTCCTTAAACTTGTGATCGTTCCAATTTAGTATCATAAATGCTGGGATTACAGGCATGTACCACCACTCTCAGCTACGGTTATTTTCTTTCTTTTTTTTTTTTTAAATTATTTGTATTATCTGCACCGAGCTTCAATAAAACCAATTGGCTTTGAAGCTTGATGAAAGGAGCTAGGGGGCTGGCTCCTCCTCCATTCCCAAAAAACCCCTGCGAGACCCCTGGGCCCAGATCCTCAACTGATCTTAAGAAAACACAAAAAACCTTGGTTAATCTGGCTTACGATGTTGCCTTAAGCATCCAAAGGGAAAATAAACAAAATAAATAAATCAGAAAAGGTACTGAAATTGTACTAATATATTAAACTGAGATTCTTAGTAAAAAGACAAAAGAAAAAAAAAACAAAAAAGAGAGAGAGCCACTGTTGTTGGCTGACTTCAATCTTACTGGCGGGCATCCAATCTTGTGGCTGCCATTGTTTTTGCCATTCTTCAAAGCCACGAGACACAGCTTTTTTGTTTGCTTTGTTTGTTTTGGTTTTTTTTCGAGACAGTGTCTCCCTGTTATAATCCCAGCTGGCCTGGAAACTACTCTTGTCGAATAGGCTTGTGGCCTTGAACCCAAAGATCCACCTGCCTCTGCTCTCCCAAGTGCTAGGATTAAAGGATTGGGCCATCACGCCCAGCTTGGGACACAGCTTTTTAACCCTTCAATATGGATGAAGACTCATATCTCTCCAAGAATCCTCTAAACCTTCAATGCCAGATGGCGGCTGTTGAGATACCGCTGGGACCTAAACAGCGATGGATTTCAGCCTCGTCAGAGATAGACTGCCATTGTTGGACTACCCTGGCTGGATCATGATGGCCAGTACAGGAAGATCAAACAGGATGCAGTGCTTTACTGGACTTCATTGGGGGACCATGGGAGGGAAAAGACCCCCAGTGCGGAGCCGAAGGACACGATGGTGGTGTTGGGGCTTGCCAGAAGGAACCCCCACACACTTCCTTATGGACAACATAACTCATTTAGCCTACTTAAAAAAAACAAGAAAATCCTTCCAACTCCGTGTTATATGTGTAAGTATATATGTTTGTATGTATTTGTCTTATATAACTAGTTATATATATGTATATATATTGAAGCACTACACGTTATAACACAAAAGTACTGGGACAAGAAAAAAACTCTGGAAGACAGAAAAAAGATGCAAGACCATGTATGGCAGAGTGCAGGATTCAGGTGGGGGGGAAGCATGGAAAGGGAATGACTCTAAAATTCGATTGCGAAATGATGTATGATGTATGGAAAACGTTTAATAATATAAAATTAAAATAAAAAAAAAGAATTTTACCAAAATACGTAAAAAATTGGCTTGAGAAAAAATTATATTTATTATTTATTTTGAGGTTTTTTTTTTTTTTGTTTTTTTCTTTTCAAGATTAGAGATAGGGTCTTCCTGTAGCCCCAGCTGTCCTGGAACTCACTCTGTAGACCAGGCTAGCCTTGAACTCACAGAGATCCACCTGCCTCTGCCTCCCAAGTGCTAGGATTAAAGGCATGCACCACTACACCCGGCTAATTTTGAGTTTTAAAGGAGGGTTTAATTTAATTATGATGCCAGGCCAACACTCAACTCAGGAGGAATGTGGCCACGAGGTGTGGGTTACAGGACTTTTTACACTTTTTTTTTGTTTGTTTGTTTGGTATTTTTTGAGACAGGGCCTCCCTTTTAGTACCAGGTGTCCTGGAGCTCACTCTGTAGACCAGGCTGGCCTTGAACCCACAGAGATCCACCTATCTCTGCCTCTCCAGTGCTGGGATTAAAGGTGTGCGCCACCACACCTGGCAGGGTTTTTTATAAGTACACTAGCCAATCGTAATTTAACACCACAATTAAAGTTACCAATCAAGGGGAAGTGCACAAAGCATCAAGCCAATTACTGAAGCAAGAGACAACAGTTAAAGTTAACCAATCAAGCAAGCAAACCTAGAATGACTAAAGAAAAATGGCTTAATGGTATCTGAAAACACTATCCCTGAGTTTTTATAATCCATTATTTCATCCCCCCTGTTGTTGTGAGATCTTCAAATCCTTGAAGGAAGTTAATAAGAGCTGACCTCAGTGTGGTGTTCCTCACTGAGCTGCAGGCAGGGACAGGGAGGGAGACAGGACAGGTTTGGAGTGGCAGGTGAGCCCGCAGATCAAAGAATGATCTGGGAGTTGGCCTCAGAGGGCCAAAGAACTCATTTATTGCAGGACTTATAGGGTCTTATATAGTAGTTCTGGTGGGCTCTTAGCAAGGATGGGAGTGGGACAACAAAGGAAGTCTTCGTGCACTTTTACAATGGCCAAGTTTCCTACCATTTGTCTCCTGAGATTAGGCTTTTTTATGGCTGATGTGCCATTTGGTTCCTGAGACCCAGGTGTGCCTCAGAAGTGACAGGTGTAGGAATGTTATACCTTATGTTACACTCCCCAGGGGATGGGCTGCAGGCACCTAATGTCCACCAGGAGAGTGGGGGCTGGCTTCAGCTCCTTCTGGCCTTTGTAGGTAATCTGTGAAGCCAGCTCACTCACAGCTCAACCATTATGGAATACCAAGGCTCATACTTCAGTAGGTGTTTCTAAGGTGGAATGATTTCTGCTAGGGAGGGGGTGTATTGGGTCCTTAGCACCATGAGTTTAATAGAATTTACCTATTGGTTAATAGATCTGACACGTGAGTTAAGGATGTATGGGCCACAAGTCAGAGCAACCAGAAGGTTAAGTTTAGTAGCCGATCCAGGAAGTCTTCAGCTCTCAGCTGAGAAAGAAACTGGCTCTTTTGGGGGTCTTGACCCTAAACTGCCTAGCCAATTTTTAGCTCGTATTTTTATCACATTAACTTCTGAGGAGGTCACCCCAATTGCCAAGAGGAAATTGGGTAACCAACTGCTTTTACTTCTTCCATGCTGAAAAGGCACATGGCAACTGGGGTACCCCTTGCTCAGTGGGTCTATCTAAAAGACCCCCAAAAGTATAGCTCTGTAGAGAACAAAATCATTGACTGGTGCCTGTGAAGGAGAAGTGAAGGCAAGAGTAGTTAAGTACACTTTCTAGGCAGGGAACCAGGAGATGAACAGGGTGAATTAAATGTCCAACTTAAAAGTCCATTAGAGGGGGGCTGGAGAGATGGCCTAGCGGTTAAGAGCGTCGACCGCTCTTACAGACGACCCAGGTTCGATCCCCAGCACCCACATGGCGGCCGAGAACTGTCTGAAACTCCAATTCCAGGAGAACTCCAGTTCCAGGGGAATCCGACACCCTCTTCTGACCTCCGCGGCATTGCACGTCACGGGTGCACAGACTTGCATGCAGACAGTACATTGTTACACATACAGAAATAAATAAAATTAATAAAAAAAAACATGTTTTAAAAGTCCATTAGAGGGGCTGGAGAAATGATTCAGTGGTTAAGAGCACCAACTGCTCTTGCAGAGGACCCAGGTTTGATTCCCAGCACCCACATAACGACTAAGAACCATCTTTAACTCCAGTTCCAGGGGAATCTGACACCCTCTTCTGACCTCTGCAGCATTGCACAACACAGGTGCACCTACCTACATGCAGGCAGTACACTCATACACATAAGAAGTAAAAAAAAAAAAAGTCCATTAGAAGAGCCAGGCATGGTGGTGCATGGCTTTAATCATAGCACTTGGGAGGCAGATGCAGGCGGATCTTTGTGAGTTCAAGACCAACCTTGTCTACAGAGCAAGTTGCAGGACAGCTTGGGCTATAGGGAGACCCTGCCTTAAAAAGACTGAAAAAAAAAAAGATGAAAAAGAATTTCCCAATGAGGGGTTCCAAAGCATCCATTTATTGGATTTCTCCTTTTGTTCATTTGGCCATGGTGTCTGGACTCAGGATCTGCTTTCCAGGCATTCTGATAGTTTCCCCTTAGGTAGTTGCAGAAGACAGGAAATAAGCTGATAAGGATTACCAGGCCCATCCAAACTGTCTTCTGGACTTCCTGCAGCTGGCTCAGGAAAGTAGAAACTAGCCTCCTTGAAATCTGGAAAAAGGTGGACCCCTCTCTTCTTCCGTAGCCTGCAGTAGAAGATACAGAGGCTTACATGGCTTTGGGTGGGGTGGGACTCCAGGGGAGTCTCTAAGTTTTCTGGCAGAGCAGGGGTCAGGTTTGGTGGCAGCCAGAGGCCCAGCCAAGGGGCCCAGCCAAGGGGCCACCGCCATTCCAGATCCTATAAAGTTCTGAGACTGGGCTTTACTTTTGCTTTCTCTTTAGACTCCCTAATAAAGGTCTCAGCTGAGTACACCCTCAGGTCACCTCTAAATCTCAAAGGGACCTCAAAATGTTGTAAAGTTACAGCATAAAGATCACTCACTTAACAACGTGGAGGGTTTGTTTTTGTTTTTGGGTTTTTTGGGGGTCTTTTTGAGACAGGGTCTCCCTGTAGCCCCAGCTGTCCTGGAACTCATTCTGTAGACCAGGCTAGCCTTGAACTCACAAAGATCCGCCTGCCTCTGCCTCCCAAGTGCTAGGATTAAAGGTGTGGACCACCGTGCCTGGCTTAACAATGTGGAGTTTTAAAGAAGGGTTTAATTTAATTAATATGCTGGGCCAACACTCAATTCAGAAGGAATGTGGCCAAAATAAATAACATTTTAAAAAGACTAATCATTACACATGAATAGTCCATTTGGCTTATACATTCCATATAATAAAATATATTTTATATTCTTTTGTCATTTCTTGGTGCTTTGTGGGTATTTTATTTTGTATAACCTTCCAGTTTCTTAATTTTCTCTTTGACTTCGTTTGTCTTTTATTTTGTGTATACATCTGTGTCATGCACTGCCCACAGATGCCAGAAGAGGGTATTGGATTCCCCCAGAAGTGGAGCTACAGGTGGCTGTTAGTCACTATGTAGGTGTTGAGAACAAAATCCAGGTCTTCCTTAAGAGCAACCAGTGGCCCTAACTACTGAGCCATCTCTCCAGACCTGCTCTGTCTTTTAAATATCATCCAATGATTTCCTTTTTTTGAAAACAAGGTCTCCCATTAACCTCAGTTGGCCTGGAATTTATTATGTAGACCAGGTTGGCCTCGAGTTCATAGAAATCTACCCCCTCTGCCTCCGGAGAGCCGGGATTCAAGGTGTGGCACCATTCCCAGCACTGCTTTCCTAATTTTTATTGCTGTATTTTGAGGTCTAGAATATTTATTTTTTGAGTTTTTTGAATCGATAATACTTTAGAACAATAGCCTTTTAATGGATTTCTTTTCCCTCCAAAAATTTCAAACTTCATTGACTCAACCATTATTTTAGAGTGCACACCCAGTATGTCACTGTCTACAATCCTTATGTGCTATCTAGTTTGAATAGCAACTTTTATTAACCTAGAATCATCTAGAAAGAAAATCTCAATGAGAGATTTCCTAGATCTTGTTGGGCTGTGGTTCTGGAACAGTATATGAGAGCAAACAAGAGTGGATGCATGTACTCTGTCTCTGCTCTGGACCGAAGATGTGGTATGACTGGCTGCTTGAGCTCCTGCCTTGACTTGCCCAAAAGATGGACGCTAACTCAGAATTGTAACCAAACAAGACTTTTCTTTTTTTGTTGTTGTCACTTTTTGTCCGGGATTTGTCACAGCAACAGAAATGAAACTAGAAGAGAAATTGGTTCTGTGGAAGTGAGGTTGTTGCTGTGTTGAACCTGACCACATTGTCTGGGTAAAGAAATGTGGAAGATTTTGGAACTTTGGGATGGAAAAGTCATTGAATGCTGTTGGCAGAGCTTAATGGGCCTTTTTATTAGAAGTTTGAAAGAGAAAATGCTGACACAAATGTGGACGGTATGGGCCTGGCTTATGAGGTTTCAGAGGGGAACAAGAACTTTACTAGAAAATGGGCCAGGAGCCATTCATGAGATGTTTGGCTAAGAATCTGTGTGTGCTGTTTAGGCTGGAGTTGAAGAAGCAGTTGTGATTGCTGAGGAGAGTGACACTACTGCAGTGAACCGTGCTATGCTTCACTGGGACAACGGGCAAGCATTTCCTCTGAGTCAACACACAGAAACTGTGATCTAAGGGGGCCAGGCTACACTTGAACGTTGCCGCAGAGTTTGGCAATATGAGTTGTCCATGTGGTACTGGATTGGCCAGCATGAAGGGATCATGAGGAGCAGTTGAGGCCGGACACTATGTAGCAGGGTCAGAATGCCTGTGGAGAGAGACCCCAGAAGCTAATAGTGCAAGTGAAACCTCAGTTGCCATGGAAACCTCAGGATATTAGAGATGCAAGAACCATAGACGTGTTGGCATGGAATGGAGTCAGCCTAAGAGGGAAGCTGTGTGTACTGCAGATGGCAGAGCTGGAGAGGTAGAGCTACCCAAGCTCTTTGGATCCCAGAAGATTACATTATGAGTGAGACCTGGATGTTGGATGCTGAGCTGTAGAGTGTGGAGTTTCATTGCTGGACTTCAGCACGACTGTGTCTGTGCCATAGTTCTTCTCTGTTTTTCGAATAAGATTGTTTAAATGTGTAACTTGTAGGTTTTTATTGAATTTTTGTACATTTCATATAAAACATCTTAATCATCTTTCTTCCCCTCCACCTGCACCCCTTCTATCCCCCCACCAGATTTCAAGTGCTCTGTCATCTATGTTAACAATGCCTATTGAGTCAAGCTTGTGTACCCAGATGTCCTCAGTGCAAGATCATCTCTGGGATCTAGTCACCCTCTCTAGACTCTCTCTGCTTCACTTTGCTTCTCCCTTGCTGTGACAAAACACTCTGACCAACACCAACTTAGGGAGGAAAGGGTTTATTGGCTTACATCTCCCAGGTCATCACTTAGGGAGCCCAAGGTAGCAACTCAGAGCAGGAACCAGGAGGCAGGAGCTGAAGCACAGGCCCTGTCCTCCACACTGCTCACTAGCTTGCTCCTTTGGCCCATGCTCAGCCTCCTTTCTTATATAATACACGACGACAACCTGCCCAGGGGTGGCACTGCCCACAGTGGGCTGGGCCCTCCTCCATCATTCAACAATCAAGACAACACTCCACAGACATGGCCACAGCCCAGTCCAATGGAGGGAATTCCCCAATTGAGGCTCCCTCAACCCAGATGTGTCAAGTTAACATTAATGTTATCTGGCACACCCTCCCTTTAAAGATGATCAACTCTCCCTCCCCAGCTGTAATCAGCTGCCAATAGTTCTTCAGACTTTTAAAGTGTTGAGATTTTTTTCTTGATCTTTTTGAGACAGGGTCTCCCTTCAATCCCAGCTGGCCTGGAGCTCTCTGTGTAGACGAGTCTGGTCTTGAACTCACAGAGATCCATTCACCTGCCTCTGCCTTCCGAGTGCTGGGATTAAAGGTGTGTGCCACTACACCCAGCAAGTGTTGGGATTTTTAAAGACCAGAGAGTTTTGAAAAGTTGGACTAGGGCTGGAGACATGGCTCACTGGCTAAGAGCATTAGCTGCTCTTGCAGAGAACCCAGGCTTGGTACCCAGCACCCCCACAGTGGCTAACAATCTTCTGTAACTCCAGTTCCATGGAATCCAATGTCCTCTTGTGGCCTCTGTAGGCATTGCACACATGGGTATTCTTATGTACATGTAGGCAAATGCTCATTCACAAAAAATTAAAGATGAACAAAATTTTTAAAAGTTGGACTGCATTTAATCTGATGATAATAACAGGAGACTTTGACAATGAGAAATGGGAAGTTATGATTTAAAATAATGTGCTTGTGTGTCAAGTTGACAAGGGGTGGATTTTGCTGGTTAGTTTTCTTTTAAAGAAGATTTTTATTTATTTTTTGAAAATGTCAGGCATTTATGCAATATACTTTGACCATATCCATTTAGCACTGCCTCCCTCCAAATCTCTCCACTGCCCCTACCTCACCTCCCTTCTAAGATCATTTCTTATTTTTTATTGTTATTAATAACCCCAAGTCCAATTAGTGGACATGTGGCCGTCCACTGGGGTATGAGCGACCTGCCAGTGGCCACGTACCTAAGGGAGAGTGACTCACCCTCTCTCAGCAGCCAGCAACCCCCAACGGCTCCTCACTAGGAGTGAGGCCTCAGAGCCTCTTCTCCATTCATACTGAAATCTTAACTGGTTTGATCTTACGTGCGAGTAATCAGAGCTGCTGTGAGTCGACATATGGTGCAACAGGCATTACCTGTCCAGAAGACAGCCTTCCGCAGTGGCCCTCCCAGCTGGCAGTCTCCTACAGTCCTTCCATCCTCTCTTCCATGTCGTGCCTGTAGCCTAGGATGGGAGCAGATTGATACAGATGACTTGTCCAAAAAAAAACCACCACCAACAACAGATGACTTGTCCACAACGGAGCACTCACAGTTACTTACACTTGGCACTTTGACGGTTTATGGGTCTCTGTGTTGGACTCTGCAAAAAGAAGCTTCTCTAAACAAAGACTAGAGCAACACAGATTTATGCATATAAACATAAGCAATGTGTTTATTCTCCCTCTGCCCTTGACTGTGGATGTGAGATGACCAGTTGAGATCCTGTATTGACTTCTCTGGAACGATGGACTGTAATTTGGAATTGCAAACTGAATAAACCCTTTCCTAAACTCTCTGCTTCCCTATATCTTGTTATCTCTCCAGTATCAAAATAGTGTCTAGTTTTTCAAATGGCTCTTTTTTAATGGTTTGTTTCTTCTTAATTTTTCTAATATTCTTTCTCATATCCTGGAACAAATTTAAAATTTAAATTATACCCTTTTTCCAGTAACTCTAGCAGCAGTATGTATCATGTTAAATTTGTTGTATGGTTTTGATAGTGGGTTTGGTTATGTAATATTAGATTATTCAATTATTGGGAAATTGATAATAAAAGACCCACTGATTGATAGGATTCTACAAGACCCACATTGTCCACTGCAAAAATGTTTATTTGAGTGAGAGATAATTAGGATGTGAGTTAGCAGACCTCTTTTTCAAGCCTGTGGAATTCTGTGGTTTTCTCTTGATAGCTGGAAAATGAAATAGAACCAGAAGGAAGAGTCAGAGAAGAAAACCACCCACTATTCTGGAGAATGAATTTCAAGATTTTCAGATAAATGGATGAACTAGTTGGATGAAAAGATGAATTAACAGAAAAGATAAATGACGGGAGATAGGAGGCTGTGATTTGTGAATGCGAGGGTTGGCATGTGCGTAGATGGATGGATAGGTGAATGGGAGGGTTGACTGTGGGTAGATGAATGGATAGGTGAATGAGAGGGTTGACTGTGGGTAGATGGATGGATAGGTGAATGGGAGGGTTGACTGTGGGTAGATGGATGGATGGATAGGTGAATGGGAGGGTTGATGTGTGAGTAGATGGATGGATGGATAGATAGGTGAATGGTTGAGTAGGTGTGTCTAGTAATGATATTTGAACAAATGGATGCAGAGTAAAGAAATGTAGATAAATGAGTAGACAGGTGAACAGAATCATGGTGGGAAAGTTGACATGGGGTAGGTGGAATATTTAGATAGAGGAATGGCCACATGTGAATATGTGTATGTGAGTTTGCATCATGTATGTATGACAGGGGAATGAAACAGGTGAAGCTAGACATGGTGGCTCTTATCTGGAATCCTACTTCTTGAGGCTGAGGCAGGAGGATCACTGTGCATTCCAAGGAAGCTGGGGATACAGAATGAAACCTTGTCTCAAAAAAGAATGAAGAAGAAAAAGGAAGAGGAAGAGGAGGAGGAGGAGGAAGAGGAGGAGGAGGAGGAGAAAGATGCCTGATGGATGGTCTAGGGAGCATATGGATACATACAGAGACAGATAGGTATGAAAGGCAATGAGCAGGCATGGCGGCATGGATGGTTAGACGATAATGAAGAGTAAGTTCTGAAATTAGATCTGCACGTGTATCCTGCCTTTCCAGACCAGCTATGTAACACTAAGTAAAATCTTTCCTTCTTCTAAGTCTTTGAAAAATAGAAATATTGGGGCTTTAATCCCAGCACTTGGAGGCAGAGGCAGGTGGATCTCTGTGAGTTCAAGGCCAGCTAGAACTAAAAGGGAGACCCTGTCTCAAAAATACCCCCCCCAAAAAAAAGAAAAGAAAGGAAAAAAATAGAAATATTAGTGCCGGGCATGGTGGTGCATGCCTTTAATCCTAGCACTCGGGAGGCAGAGGCAGGTGGATCTTTGTGAGTTCAAGGCCAACCTGGTCTACAGAGTGAGCTCCAGGACAGCTGGAGCTACAGGGAGACCCTGTCTCAAAAAGACCAAAAAAAAAAACAGAAATATTTCCAAGAATTACATCTTACAATGCATACTTTAAGGGAACATGTTATAGAAGAAAATAAGTATATTCTTAGAAAGCATTAAAAAGGATATTATTAGTTGGGAATGATAAATTAAATTTCTGTAAATAAAAATCAAGATTTCAGGAGTGGAGGGCTGTAATGAAAGTCTAATGTTGATTTTTGAAAATATTTAACTACAAAATAATGTTAATATAGAAACTTTTGCAAATTATAGTTACAAACTAAAACATACATAGCACTTCTTTTGGATTATTACTACTGTAATTCAAGGGATCAAATGATAAAAACTAAACTGAAATATGAAATGTTTATCAGTCAGCTTTCCATTACTATAACAAAATGCCTGAGTCAGCTGCTTAAGAGAAAATTTATTTTGGTTGCCTTTTTTAGAGATTCCTGCCTATTAGTGAGCTAGTGCAGCATGAGCGAGAAAGAGAGGAAGGGGCCATGGCCATATAATCTCCTTCATGAACATGCTCCCAAGGATCTAGATAGCTCCACCTCCCAGTGACTCCCTGCCTCCAGCTAGCCAAACCCTGGGCGTTCACCACCACGCCCGGCGAAATAGTACTTTTAAACAGTTTAAGCCTAATAATTTGTCTCAAATTATTCTACCACTCCGTAAGCACCTAACATTTGCTATTTTAAAAGTCACATATTATTTTAGAGTAAACCTAGTCTAGACTTGTGCTTACCATCTGTTGGATATTTCGGTTTTTCAGAATATTGATCAGTAGTCTCCTAAGTGGGGTAAACTTGTGAAAATGAGATCATCTACTGTCATCCTAAATGAAAGTGTTGATTTAGAGTTTGATTTTTTTCAATTGCACATGGAAACGTTTGCAGGATGGTCTGGGGGGAAAATGCACTTTCCAACCGTCTGTGATGGATAATCTGCATTGTTGACTGGATTTACTGTCACCTTTGAAATATGACCCTGAGTGTGTCTATGAGGGTGACTCCAGAAAAGTTTAACTGAAGAGGGGAAAACCCACTGTCAGTGTGGGTGGTACCATCCCGTGGACTGCAGGTCCTAGACTGAATAAAAAGGAAAAAGTGAGCTGAGTGCCAGAATCTCTCTCTGGTTTCTGATTGCAGACAAAATGTGACCCACTGTCTGGCTTCCGCTGCCGGGCCTCCACCACGACCACTGTTCCATCACACCACGAGCTGATTTCGCTAGGTATTTTGTCACAACAACAATAATAATAGCTAATACAGCACCCTATGCTTGGTTAATTTTCCAAAGGATATATTTTTAGTATTTTATTTATTATCTTTTTTTTATGTGTATGAGTGCATTGCCTGCATATATGTAAGTGCACCCTTGTCATGCAATGCCCATGGAGCTCAGAAAAGGGGGTTGGATCCCCTGGAACTGGAGTTAGTTGTTAGCCATATGTGGGTGCTGGGAATTGAACCTAGGTCATCTACAAGAGCAGGTAGTGCTCTTAACTGCTGAGCCATCTCTCCAGCCCCTCCAAAGGGTATTTTAAATTGGAATTTTATCGAGATCACTGTAGATTCACTTGCAGTTGTGAGAATTATACAGAGGTTATTTTTGCACCCTTTTCTGGTTTCCATATATTGTAATATCAGAACTAAAATATAATATCAAGACCAAAATATCCACATGGATACTGTCTACCCGTTTTGTTTACATTTCTCCAGTTGTGTGTGTGTGTGTGTGTGTGTGTGTGTGTACATTTAGCCTTACATACAATTTTCTCATTGATACAGGTTTGTTTATCCACCACCACTGTGGAAAGATTGAATATTCTTTCACATAAGAATCTCTCCCGGGCTGGAGAGATGGTCTAGCGGTTGAGAGCGCCGACCGCTCTTGCAGAGGACCTGGGTTCGATCCCCAGCACCCACATGATGGCCGAGAACCGTCTGAAACTCCAATTCCAGGAGAACTCCAGTTCCAGGGGAATCCGAGACCCTCTTCTGACCTCCGCGGCATTGCACGACGCGGGTGCACAGACCTGCATGCAGACAGTACATTCGTACACATACAGAAATAAATAAATAAAAAATCTCTCCCATAGACTTTTGGAGATATATGAACTTCCTTATATTATATGCAACTCCCTCTTAACATCTCCCTCTCCCCATGAAACCATATCCATTTTTTTCTGCATTTTTAAAATTTGCCATTTCAACAATATCGATATATAGAATAATCCAATATATAACCTTTCTCATTCAAAATAATACATCAGAGTTAAGTCCAAGTTGCTGTGTGTACCAACCATTTGTTTGCCTCGATTACTGAGTGTAACTATGTTATGGATATGCTACTGTTTGTTTAACAATTCTCCTGAGGACATCTGAACTAATTCCAGTTTCAGGCTCCTATGAATAATGAATATGTTGTGGATATTTTTCTGCAGGTTTTTGTGTGAATTAGTTTTTTTTTTTTTTGGACATAAATATCCAAGAATGTAATTGCTGAGGAATATAATTGTATATTTAATTTAAAAATCTTACTAATTCTTAGAGAATTTCATACAGAACATTTTAATCACATTCACCACTCCCAATCTCCTCTCAGATCCAACCCCACTTCCGTACCCACCTCAACTTTATGTCCTTTTCTAAAAAAGCCCATCGAGTCAAATTTCTGCTGCCCAAATATTCACACGCGTCCATCCCCTGAAGCATAACCAAGTCCGCAGGAGTCACAGCCTTTCAGGAGACGGACTCCGTCTCCTGGCAGATGTCAGATCCCAGTAGCTCCTCAGCTAGGGCGGGTTTTGTTGCTCATGTTGAATGCTTTGAGGAACTTCTGAAGCATTACCCATAGTGGCAGAATTACCTCGTGCTACCCCTGCCCTGATGACTGGCCCAGTTTCTCTGCATTCTTGCCCGAGTTTGAGGTCGCCACTCGCAGTTTTGCTGCTCTGGCAAGCTTGCAGTTGCAATCTCCCTGTGGTTGTGACTCGCATTTCCTTGGGAGCTGCTCATGCAATCTTTGCGTGTGCTTACATACCTGTGCATCAAAGACATGTGCTTGATTCTTTTGTCTATTTTCTCATTTCATGATTTGTTTGATAACTATTGACATTTGATGTTTTCTTGGCATTCTAAATATTTGATATACCATTGTTAGCTATGCCTTTTACTGGCTTTAATATTTCCTGCTTTATAGTTCTCATAATGAGAAATTAAAAATTGATTTTATTTATTTATTTATTTATTTATTTATTTATTTATTTATACTGAAGATATACTAACTGCAAATATTTTCTCCTAGGCTGATTAGCTTTTTATCCTTTATATATGCTTTCATGATACAAATTTTTAATGTTGATGGGGCCTACATTATTAAGTTTTCCTTTCATGGACTGTGTTTTTGAGCCACATTCATCCTCTTCCCATGGTTCATCAGCCTTGTCACTGTGTGAATACATCCTGGTGTGTTCATAGAGAATCCGGCACAAGTTCACTGGCTTGATGGACAATTCCATTGTCTCTGCTTTGGGACCATATGCACAAAGATACAACAAACGTCTGTGTTCCTGTCTCTTGGGGTTTACACCTCCCCTGGGTTAGTGCCTAGGAGTAGAATTGCTTGATCATCTGTTAAGTCTATGTTTAACTTTTTTTTTATTTATGTGTATGAATGTACTGTCTGCATGTTGGTCTGTGCACCCGTGTCGTGCAATGCCGAGGAGATCAGAAGAGGGTGTCGGATTCCCCCTGGAACTGTAGTTCTCCTGGAATTGGAATTATAGACAGTTCTCAGCCGCCATGTGGGTGCTGGGGATCAAACCCAGGTCCTCTGCAAGAGCAGTCGGTGCTCTTCACCGCCAGGCCATCTCTCCAGCCCCTATGTTTAACATTTTAAGCAATGTCAAAGCTTTCATCAAAACTTATTAAGGTTACTACTCATTTACAGCTGGCCCTCTTTCTTTTTTCTGTAGATCCAACCTTCCATCTGGAATGATGTATTAGTCAGTTTTCTGTTGCTGTGTTAAAGCACCATGACCAAGGAACTTATAAAAGGAAGAGTTTATTTGAGCTTACAATTGGCGGTTCCAGGGAATTAGAGTCCATTGTGGCGGGAGGCGTGGCGGCTGGAGCTGGAGCAGGAAGCCGAGGGTCACATCTTGCAAAGAGTACAGGAAGCAGAGAGAAGGCAACTGTAGACCACGAGGCTTGTTAAACTCTCTAAGCCCTGCCCCCAGTGACACATTTCCTCCAGGGATTAGAGTCCATTGTGGCGGGGGCGTGGCAGCTGGATCTGGGGCAGCAAACCGAGGGCACAGCTCGCAAAGAGTACAGGAAGCAGAGAGAAGGCAACTGTAGACCACGAGGTTTTGTTAAACTCTCTAAGCCCTGCCCCCAGTGACACATTCCTCTCCATCATGGCCACACACCCCAAGACCTCCAAAACAGCGTCACCAACTGAGACAAACGTCTGAATACCTAGAGACTATGGGGGACACTCATTCAAACCACCACAAATGAGTTCCCAATAGATTAAGTTATTTCCTTTATTATTTATTGTCATTTTTTTCATTATGATAACTTATCTCAGCTTTTTTTTAGTTGAAAGTAGACTGATTTGACATTCATTTACTTTGTTTATTTGTTTATCGGCACTGGAGTTTGAGTGTGGGGCTCCATCACACAGGACAAGTGCTCTCACTGAACAATCCTCAGTTTTGTTTTTAGTTTTTATTTTATTTTATTTTATTATTATTTTTTCGTCTTTTTGAGACAGGGTCTCCCTGTAGTCCCAGCTGTCCTGGAACTCACTCTGTAGACCAGGATGGCCTTGAATTCACAAAGATCCACCTGCCTCTGTCCTCCCAAGTGCTAGGATTAAAGGCGTGCGCCACCACGCCCGGCTCTTAGTTTTTATTTTATTTTATTTTTTTTTATTATTTTTTTTATTTTATTTATTTCTGTATGTGTATGAATGTACTGTCTGCATGCAGGTCTGTGCACCCATGTCGTGCAATGCCGCAGAGGTCAAGAAGATGGTCTCGGATCCCCTGGAACTGGAGTTTCTCCTGGAATTGGAGCTTCAGACGTTCTCAGCCAGCCTGTGGGTGCTGGGGATCGAACTCGGGTCCTCTGTAAGAGCAGCGTCGGCTCTAACACGCTAGCCATCTCTCCAGCCCCAAAACAAAGTCTCACTAAGTTGTCAGTGCTGACTCCTGAAGCCTGCGGAGGTCTTGACCTTGTACCACAGCCTCCAGAGTGTCAGGATTACAGGCCTGCGCCACCACGTGTGACTTGGCTTTTATTGTTGTCAGATGTATGTTCCTACATTTAAAACTCTAGTTGACAGTTTTAGTTTTCTTTCATCAGTTTAAAAATGAAGTGATTATCTTATTATTTTTAATGAGAAGTCAGCAGTCCATTTGGGTCACTAATCTGTGTGTGACGTGTCTTTTTTTTCTATCAGCTTTTACTATTTTCTCTTTATTTTTTATCTTCAGCAGTTTGGTCATGATGCCCTTTGGCCTGGTTTAATTTATCTTTATCTTGCTGGATGTGATAGTTAATCTACTTGCCAACTTGATTGGACTGAGAAGCTTCTAGGAGATGTGTAAGGCAGAGCTCTCCCTAAGTATGGTGTGTCTGAGAAAACTAAGGGGAAGACCCACACTGATTGTGGGGGCACCACCCCAAAGAAGAAACTCACAGTAAAGGCATATCCTTTCCTCCCCTCTCTCCCTCCCCCTCCCTCCCTATCTCCCCCTCCCCTGCATCCCCCTCCCCTCCCCCTCCCTCTCCCCACCCTCCCCTCTCCACCTTCCCCCTCCCCTCCCAGTCTCCCCCCCTCCCATCATCCCCCTCCCCCCCTCCCCCTCCCTCCCCCCTCCCTCCCTCTCCCCTCCCCCTCCCCCGCTTCTTTCCCTCCTGGTATCATGAGATGGGCTACTCGCTCTGCCACATCCTCCTCACCACGATGGACGGAAATCTGCTGAAAACATGAGTTAAAATGAATCTTGCCTTGAGTTTTTCATGCCAGGCATTTGTCACAGGGATGAAAAGCCAACTAATACATATCTTTCATATCTTACGTGCTTGTCCCAATTAATCTTTTAGTCTAGTCTTCTTCCAGAACTCAAGTACAGGCCCTGCTTTCATACATCCATGGGCCCCTGACCATCTCCCTTCTGTTTTTCTCTTGCTGATCCTCAGATTACATAATTCCTATTGAGCTGTCTTCAAGTGTGTTTTCTTCTTAAAAAAAAACAAATAATATAAATATATATATATATATAATTATATATATATATACTCTGTGACCATGCAGATTTGTTTTCATTTAAGTTCCATATTTTTAGTTCTAAAAAATACTATTTGATTTTTTATAACTTGCATTTCTCTACTGAAAATCTTTATTTATCGACTAAGATCATATGTTCCTTTAGCTCCAAGGTCTCTGAACTCATTTATAATAGATACCTTAAATTACCTGCCTTCTAAGTCAAACATCAGGGCCATGTCATATTTTGGCTGCTTTTACTTCTGGACTTTGGTCACTGTGTTAGTTCCTTTCCTGTTGCTGTGATAAAACACCATGACCAAGGCCACTTATAGAAGGAAGAGTTTTTTTGGTGATTGATGGTTCCAGGGCAAAGAGTCCATCATGACAGGGAGGCATGGTGGCAGAGAGATGGAACAGAGCGTGGAGAGCTCAAATCTTCAAGCAGGCACAGGAAGCAGAGACAGACACTGGAGATGGGCTGTGAAGTCTCCATGCCTACGTCCACTGATGTGCTTCCTCTGTTAAAGCCACACCTCCTGAACCTCTGCCCACAGCGCCACCGACTGACCAGGTGTTCAAATATTTGAGCTTATGGGACGCATTCATTCAGAACACTACAACCACATTTCCCTTTTGAGTTATTCTTTAGTGCAACTGGACATCGTGAGTGATATTCTGCAGAGACTCTAGGGTCCACTATTGTCCTTTATCTCATGCTGGGCATTGAATCCAGGGCTTTGCATATGCTAGGCAAGTAACCTGCCCACAGCTCCAGGAACACACCTCTGTTATTGTTCTCAAAGAGTAATGATTTTTGATTTAGTAAATCATTCATTTATTGGCTGATCACCTACTGGATACTTATTTTTTGTACACTTTGACAGGGAAAAAATTGGTAAAAACCCCAAGATAATTGCCAAAATTTTATTTAATTTTATTAATGTTATTTTTGTATGTGTAAACTTCTGCATAGTTCCGTTCTAACGCGCGGGTCAAAAGGGTCTGATTCTCTGGTGGAGTCTCTGATTCTCAGACGTTCTTCCAAGCATATTGGCAATGGCAATATTACATTAGTCATTGCTTCCTGAGCTTAGGTTGGACAGGCATTTTTTTAGAGAGGTCTAGAGTGGACTTGCTCCAAGACACGTTCAGCCCCTTCCTTCCACACCACGCTGCTGTTCCATCCCAACATCCCACAGCTTTTAGATTGTATAGGACAAGAATGAGGGGAAGTAGGTGGTGTTCAAGCCACAGTTGATCACTTTTTACCTCCAAAAAGGGACGACCCACGCTCTTCAGAGGACGCGTTGATCCCAGCACCCATGGGCTAAGAACCTCTTTTTCCAGAATCGTTCCAGGGATCGTCCCTCCATACTCCGGCTTGCGACAGTGCACATTGATGCAACATACATTCACTAGGATATTAAAATAAAAGGGACTCTGTAGACTAGACTTTTCAGGGCTGTGATCTCTGTCTCTCTGGTCCGAACAGATGTGCTAGCTCCAGTTCGTCTTCGAGGAATCCATTAAAAAATAGCTGATTTCTTTCTTGCTCGGTGGATGATGCTCCACCAAAGTGTAGAGCCTTGAAACCACAACTGTCTGGTGGACCCATGAATGGGTTTTTCCTGGTCACTTGTCTGACTTTTGTTGTATTCTTTATTTTTTTTTTTTTTTTTTTTTACTTTTTGAGACAGGTCTCCCTGTAGCTCCAGCTGTCCTGGAACTCACTCTGTAGACCAGGCTGGCCTTGAACTCACAAAGATCTGCCTGCCTCTGCCTCCTAAGTGCTAGGATTAAAGGCGTGCACCACCACACCTGGCCTTGCTGTATTCTTTTAAGAATGGGAAAATGTTCTCTTATAGCTTTTGATTTCTTGAATAGAAGTACAAGCCTTGGTAATACTCTCTTACATGAGTAAAGTAGCATTAAGCATGAAATGATTGATCAATAGAAGAGAATTAAATTTAAATATTTTCACTGGGTGTGGTGGTGCATGCTTTTAATACTAGCACTTGGGAGGCAGATCTCTGTGAGTTCAAGGCCAGCCTGGTCCACAAAGAGAGCTCCAAGCCAGCTGGGACTAAAGGGGAACCCTGTCTCAAAAAGACCAAAAATAAATAAATAAATAAATAAATAAATAAATAAATAAATAAATAAATAAATATTTTCATTAAAAAACATCAGTAAAAGAATGAAACAGCTCTTCCTAACTTACACAGAAGACTTGTATCTGGAATCTGCACATAAAACTCCTACAGATAAATAAGAAAAAGATAGAGCCATAGAGAAATGGGCAAAAGTTGTGAACAGGCACAAAAAGAGAATACTCAAATAGCCAACACTATGTTTAAATGTACGTAATCTCATACAAGAAAGTGAAAATCAAAGCTATGACCTAATTCTTACACCCTTACCAGAGGGCCTAAGTTAGAAAGACTGATGATACTATGTGTTGCTAAGAATATGAGGCAAAGGACAGGAATATAACTCAAGGGTGGAGTATAAACCTCGTACGCGTAAGGCCCTGGATTCAAGCCCTATGTTCTAGTTTGCTTTCTATTGTTATGACAAAACACTCTGACTAACACCAACTTTGGGAGAAAAGGGTTTATTTGGCTCACATCTCCTGGGTCACAGTTCATCGCTTAGGGAGCCCAAGGCAGGAACTCAGGACAGGAACCTGGAGGCAGGAGCTGGAGCACAGGCCATGGAGGAACACTGCTTACTGGCTTGCTCCTCTGGTCCATGCTCAGCCTGCATTCTTATACCACACACAACAACCTGTCCAGGGGGTGACCGACAAGAAAATAGCCCCACAAACACGACCACACATCAGTCCAATGGAGGCAATTCCACAACTGAGGCTCCCTCAACCCACGTGTGTCAAGTTGACACTAAAGCTGTGCAACACACCCTACAAGCGCCCAAAACAAGGACACGGGGCAAGTGGAACTTTTGCATATTGCTAGCGGGAGTGCAGAGGGCTGCAATCATTTTAAAACATTTCAGATAATTACATATTACATAAAACATAGTCTACTAAACTTAGACATTTGCATATCATATAATGAAGAAATTCTACTCAGGCACACACTCAACAAAAACATACAGCACACATCTATGAAATGGCACATACAAGATGTGTCCTAATAACATTATTTATAATACACCAGTGCACAAACACACAAACATACATAATACATAAAGCAAGGAATACAAATGAGTTATAGACACCACAGCAACACACGAAAATGTTATATTTTGTTGAGTGAAAACTGAAACACACAAGAACACATACCTGATGATTCTACAAACAAGCAAATAGAAAAGAATTAGATTTGGAAAGGAAAGCTTAGTAGCTGGGAGGGAAGAAGAAGGAGAAGTATTGATTGTAGCCATGTCCAATTTCTTGAACTCATGGTGAACATGTTGGTCTGTCGTAATTCAGTGAGTTGTTCATTTTTACTTCATACACTTGTGTGTATTATAATTCTGAGCATAAAATACTACAACATCATGCACATACATAGTTGGATACTGTTATAATTGCCCCATCATCCCCAAAATTAAACTAAGAATGATCCTTGAAGTAGAATTCATACCTAGTTTTATAAATTTATTGTATTTATTTTATTTATCATTTTATTCTCTCTGTATGTATGAGTGTATTGCTTGCATGTATGGAAGTACACCCATGTTGTACAACACCCACAGAGGCCAGAAGAGGGCATTAGATCCCCTAGAACTGGAGTTATAGATGATTGTTAGCTGCTAGGTGGGTGCTGAGATTCAAACCTGTGTCCTCTGCAAGAACAACCAGTGCTCTTAACTGCTGAGCCATCTCTCCAATGCCTTACCTAATATTTTCTACAGGTTTATTTGATTGGAAGTTTTAACTCATTTTGGATCATACTCAGCATTTGTAGTTTTATTATAGGATAACACACTACTGCTCTTTAAAAGAAATGTCCAGCCTGCAGCCTGGTCTACAGAGTGAGTTCCAGGACAGCTGGGGCTACAGGGAGGCCCTGTCTCAAAAAAAAAAAATGTCCTCAGCCAGAAAGCATTTTCCATTGTAGAACTTTTACTGATTTGACTTTCTGTTTATGAAGTTGTTTGAGTGAGAGCTAAAATTACTGTGTACTTGGTCTGAAATTCATTTTCTCTAAAGATGGCCTCGAGCCAAAAGTCTTTTTCTTTTTCCTTAGTAAAATAAGAAAGGAAGGTGACTTTTCTCCTGCATCCTCAGTCTGCAGTCATAAAAGAGAAAACAAATTATATGGGAATAAATTGGATCATCAGTTTTAACACTCAGGGTAAATTGTAATAACACGTTAGCTTTTATTGTTAGAAACTCGTTTGGAACTGAAAATGTTATAATCACCCCAAACATCTTCATCTGTTTGTTCCCTCTCACCAGAGTACAGTATTTAGTTATTTAATGAAAGCTTAATTATTAGTATATAGTTTAATTTTAAACTCACAAAGGACTTCTTCCAAGAAAAAATTATATAAACTCCAATCTTCTAACTGTGAATTAAAAATTTTTTTCAATATGCTTATCCAGGGGGCTGGAGAGATGGCTCAGTGGTAAAGAACATTGGCTGCTCTTGCAGAGCACCCAGATTTGATTCCCATCATCCACAAGCTGGCCAACAACCGTCTATAACTCCAGTTCCAGGGCATCTCTTCTGGCCTCCACAGGCACTGTACAAACATGAGGCAAAATACTCATACACATAAAATACATAAATAAAAAATACATTTGCCTTACCTGCCTACAATTCAGAATTTAAAACTCAGTTTCATTCATCTTTCTATGAGATTGCCAAGGTGGCCACCACACCCTCTCCCACCCCTGGCTATATAGAGACAGGAGAAGGGCGGGGGAAGGAACATGTCCATCATCCCCTCCTGTGAGGACAGTGAGTCAGTCAGAAAGCTTCACAACCACATTGGTGTTTGTCTGAACCCAAACTTGGCACAGCCGGGGAGTGCCATGAGGCACCCATACTGTGCTCCTGACAAGTACGTGGGTGTGGGGATTCCCTGGGATGCAAAACCATAGGGAATCCACTCCTTGGTTAGGTTCATGGGTTATGGTTCTGTTGACGTCCTGTTGACGCTCTGATTCTTGTGGAATCTTATAGAGCAGAGAGCGACAGCCGAGGATGCTGGGGTCAAAATTGCTTCCCATCGAAGCAGGCTGGGGGTGGAAGCATGGAAGCTATGCGTGCATCAGCACACCCCCTTCTGCCCACGTGTAAGGACACGTGGGTCCCGAAGACCCATCCGTGAGGGAAGCGGGCTTAGGTATATTATACAGCTGAGGGGCTAGCCTCTAACCAGAGGCGGATGGGGCTTCCCTAGCTATCCCGAGGAGAGCCGCAGTGATGCAAGTCTCTCAGGTGAAGCCTTCAGAACTCGGGTCGGAGTGTGCGAGCATTCCCGTATCTCACACTAAATCCTTAATTTACAAGGTACAAAGTACCTGCTGGGTTGGTGGTCAGTGTTGATCGTCAGCTTGACAAGTCCCTGGCCAGGCCTGTGAGGGATTTTGAGGATTAGGTTAGTTGAAGTGGGGAGATGCACACTAAAAGTGGGCGGTACCATTCCCTGATTGGGTCACAGACGTCATGAAAAGAAAACCAGCGGAACACAAGCATTCATTCTTTGCTCCCTGCTTCCTGATTGTGTGATGTGATCAACTGCTTCAGGTTCTCACAGCCTTCCCCGCCTTTGAACTGTGAGCCACAATAAAGCTCTTGTCCCTTAAGTTGCCTTTGTAAGTATATTTTATCACAGCAACATATGAGACTAAGACAACGGGTGACAGTTGTTAGCCCTTTCTTAATCTCACTGTTTACTCACCCCAAAGATATTCCCATGGCTAATTCCCTGTACTCATACCTATTCCATACTTGCAAAGGGCAAAGACTTTGCAGGCACAATTAAATTGATAATCTTAGAGAGGAGATCACCCTAGATTATCTGGATAGGCTTTAAATGCCATTTACAGGTGTCTTTATAAAAGGGAGACAGAGGGAGAGAGGGAGAGTGGCCACAGCCCCCAGAATTGGAGGCAACACAGCTTCCCCCACAGTGTCTACCTGGAGCAGAATGCTGCGGCCACCCTAATGTCACCCTTGTGACACAAATTTCAGATATCCGGCCCCCCAGAGCCAAGAGAGAAGAACTGTCATGGCCTTTTAGGCAAGTTTGCTGCAGCGGCCTTAGGAAATGAGCCTGCCACTCCTCAGCAGAAAACGCCGTCCTGGCAGGGTTTCTGACAGCTTGGGTCACAGTCTAAGTGTCCTGCCAGGCACAGCCCCCTTCTGTCCATGGCTAAGTGACTGCAAAGCAGCACCACCCCTGGACCCATTCGGCTACAGGCAGGTTTGTTTGCTGTGCTCCCTGCGGGCCTCCAGGTAGAGCCCTGAGCCTGGTGCCCACGGCTTGGCCAACCTCTCCCAGCTGGGGGGGAATCACAGTTCTTTAATTGTTGCAAAGAGATTTCAAGTTTTACTTAAAAGTGAATCCTTTACACATTCTTACAAAAGTCTTTTTTAAGGAGGTGAGCTTACTTTCCTTCTCAGTGTTGGGGATCAAACCCAGAGCCTTGTGTGCTCTACCACTGACCACACGCTTACCTCCCACACCCCTATATTTCTTCACCAGACAACCCAGTTTATGACCTCTTTGATCAATCACAATAAGATAGGAGGGACCTAGGCAGGGATTCTAGTCAAGTAATTAGAGAACAAATCCAAATTCCAAGCACAAATGTAATTTATCAGTCAGGCAAGCAGTTACAATTTTTATGAAGCATCCCAATAACTGTTTTCTCTAATAAATATACAAAATAAAGCTAGAGCTGCAGTTTCCACAGTCTCAAGTTGTGTGTGTTTGCGTGTGTGTGTGTGTGTGTGTGTGTGTGTGTGTGTTGGTGTTGGTGGTGTTTAAAATGCTGAGGAATGGGGCTGGAGAGATGGCCTAGCAGTTAAGAGCACCGACTGCTCTTGCAGAGGACCCAGGTTAGATCCCCAGCACCCACATGGCAGCTAAGAACGTTCTTTAACTCCAGTTCCAGGGGATTCCGACGCCCTCTTCTGACCTCCCTGGCATTGCACGACACTGGTGCACAGACCTACATGCAGACAGTACATTCATACACATACAAAAAAATTTTTTTTAAATGCTGAGGAATTTAAAGAGTCTCTTGCATGCTAGGCAAGTGCTGGACCACTGAGCCGTATCCTCAGCCAGCACCCAAAGCCTCGAGATTAAGAACTGTGTTCCTTCTAGAATTAAAAGGAACCTAGACTTAAACTAAAGGTTATAGAGAACTTTGTCAAATAAACTTCTCAAGGTTGTGACACAAATTAAAATAAGCAGAGTGTTAATATCTTTTTCCCATATTTTCTTTTCTAAAAAGAAAAATCAGCCAGTGCACACCATTAGTCCCAGCACTCGGGAGGTAGAGGTAGGGAGATTTCTATGAGTTCAAGGCCAGCCTGGTCTACATAGTAGGTTCCAGGCCAGCCAGGGCTGCATAATGAGACACACACACACACACACACACACACACACACACGCACGCACACACACACACAACACACACACACATCAGTATGGGATTTGTAAACAAGATGTATGATTACTATAAAGTATTCACACACTACATAAAGGTTAAAATACTTCAATGCCACCACTCATGAATAATTAGCATTGGGATCTGTGAAGATTTAAATGAATGACAGTAGATGATCTCATTTTCACAAGTTTACCCCACTTAGGAGACTACTGATCAATATTCTGAAAAACCGAAATATCCAACAGATGGTAAGCACAAGTCTAGACTAGGTTTACTCTAAAATAATATGTGACTTTTAAAATAGCAAATGTTAGGTGCTTACGGAGTGGTAGAATAATTTGAGACAAATTATTAGGCTTAAACTGTTTAAAAGTACTATTTCGCCGGGCGTGGTGGTGAACGCCTTTAATCTCAGCAGTGGCAGGTGGATCTTTGTAAATTCAAGCCCAGTCTGGTCTACAGAGTGAGTTCCAGGCTAGCTGGGGCTACAGGGAGACCCTATCTCAAAAAGACCAAAAAATACTATTTCATAACTAAGACATGCATAATGTAAAGGTCTTAAAATTTTTGTGTGTGCATATGCATGTATATGTGTATGTGTGCATGCATGTGTGTGCATGTGCATGTATGTGTGTATATGAGTCTGTATGTATGTGAGGCCAGAGGACACCTTTGGGTATCTTGGGAACCTTGTCCATCTTGTTTGTCTAGTGGGGTCATCAGTTAGGCTATGCTGGCCAGCCTGTCTTCAGCACTGGGATTACAAACACGTACCACCTTGCCTGGCTTTTTTTTTTTTTTTAATGAAACTAAAATAAAATCCATTTTGCATGAGGAAAAAAGAGAATGAGTTACTGATTCGTTCAACAATATGGGTAGAGTTGAAAAACAGCATGGTTAGAAGAAAATCTTAAACCCCTCGTATTAATATAAGCTTTAGAACAGGCAAATTCAAAATCCACAGTGAGAGAAACAACATCAGTAGTTCTCTGGGGCACTGGGAATGGTGATGAGGACAGTGTGACTGTGAGACAGCAAGGGAGAACGAGTGAACGAAATGGGGATTCTACATCTCAAGTGAGGAAAGGGGAGCATATGTGTGTGCGCAATTATCCAATTCGACCAAATATTGGGAATGTTCAGCTTATGTGCTTGCCAATTAAATCGCAATACAGCCAGTTTTTTTTTTTTAAAGGAACAGAATTGTAAGAGACTGGGTGACCTACATTACTGCAGGCAATGTTAAATGGTCCAACTTTGAAAAGAGTAACTTTCTTATAAAGCCTAGGATCTACAATTTTTATTTCTAGACATTTTTCTGGGAGAAATGAAAACATAGGTCCACAAAAGACTCATATACACATTTCCATAGCAATTTTATTCATAAAAATAAAAGTTAGGTATCCGGGCATGGTGGTGCACGCCTTTAATCCCAGCACTCGGAGGTGGAGACTCAAGCCCAGCCTGGTCTACAGAGTGAGCTTCAGGCCAGCTGGGACTAAAGGGAGAAACTGTCTCAAAAATACCAAAAAAAAAAAAAA
>VZQC01013587.1:118728-129531 GCA_009823505.1 Rhizomys pruinosus
ATATATATATATATATAATATATATTTCCAATCATCTGCCAGGTTTTTGGTCTAATTGCTTAAGGCTGCTGTGCTATTTGCTGAGATGGCACAAGCCAACGTAAGGAGGTTTGAGAAGGATGGGAGTTTAGTTTCCCTGCATCGGAATGCAGGTGTCTGCCTCTCCTTCAAGCACCATTGCATCTGAAATTGATCATCCAATCATAGCAGCCCAGTCTGTGCTTTCTTGGCTGTGTCTGTCTTTGCCTCCAAGGAGCAAGAGGCTTTCTACCTGTTGTTCACCCTGTCCCTGGGCCTGGTCCACAGCCCTTGCCCGAATGCCATAGAAGGCGAAAGAGGACACTGGGACCCTTCCTCAAGCTGGGTGGTGCCTGTGAAATGGACAAATTTAAAATCTTTTAAATGTTATTTATTTATTTGATTGCTTTAATTTTTATTTTACGTGTATGGGCATTTTGCCTGTATGCATGTAAGTGCACTCATGTCATGAATTTCCCTTGAAGGCCAAAAAAAGAGCATTAGATCCCCTGGAACTGGAGTTATGGATGATTGTTAGCTGCCATGTGGATGCTGGGAATTGAACCTAGGTCTTCTGCAAGAGTAATCAGTGCTCTAACCACGGATCCATTCCTCCAGTATTTATTTATTTATTTATTTATTTACTTATTTATTTATTTCTATTTTATGTGTATGAGTGTTTTACCTGTATGTATGCAAGTGCCTCCCTGCATGCAATGCCCATGGAGGTCAGAAGAGGGTGTCGGATCCCCTGGAACTGGAGTTATGGATAGCTGTTAGCCATTGTGTGGGTGTTGGAAACTGAGCCTGGGTTTTCTGAAAGAGCAGCCAGTGTTCTTAACAACTGAGCCATCTCTCAGACCCCTAAATAATATTTTATTGATTCTTTGAGAATTTCATAAAATATATTTTGATCATATTCGTACCCCTCCCCATCTCCTCTTAGACCCATCCCACCTCCCTACTCTTCCTCATCTCATGTCTTCTATGATTTCATTTTTAATTATTTTTTATTTCTATTTTATTTATATAAGTGTATTTCCTGTATGTGTAAGTGCACCTGGGTCATGCAAAGCCCATGGAGGGCAGAGGAAGATGTTGGATTCCCTGGAACTGGAGTTCAGACAGTTATTAGCTACCATGTGGATGCTGGGAATCAAACCCTGGTCCTCTGCAAGAGCAGTCAGTGCTCTTAACCACTGAGCCATCGCTCCAGCCCCTATTATTTTTGTATTTAAAAGTATTTTTATGTGTATGAGTGTTTTGCCTGCATGATTACACCCATGCATGCAATACCCACAGAGGCCAGAAGAGGGCATTGTATCACCTGGCTCTGGAATTACAGAGGGTTGTTAGCTACCATGTAGGTGCTGGGAACTGAACCGGTCATTGACAAGAGCAGCCAGTGCACTAAGCCATCTCTCTATTCCCCTTATTATTTTTAAGGCCTATCAAGTCTAATTTCTGCTTTTCAAATGCTCTTCCCAAATATGGGTCCACAACCTGGATTCTGGTCAGTCCACCAGAATGACATCCTTGAAGAAAACTGACTTGGGCTCTCCCAGAAGCTGTCGATTGCCAATGATCCTCAGCTAGGACTGGAGCTTCTTGAGCCCAGAAGCTGTCGATCGCCAAAGATCCTCAGCTAGGACTGGACTGGAGCTGCTTGCCCACTTCCCCTTCCCTGCTGGGATTTTGTCTGGCTGGGCTTGAGCAGGTCTAATGCATGCTGTCACAAGTTCTGTGGGTTCATATGTACAACTGCCCTGTTGTGTCCTTGGGGGAGAGGGTGGAATATAGGTGTCCATCCCATTTAGGATGGAGCACTCCAAAGTTTCTTATTTTCTGCACAGTGACCAGTCGGGTATCTCTGTATTAACCACCATCTGCTATAGGAAGAAGCTTCTCCGGTGAGAGTTGAAATGCAGTGATTTGCGGGTATAAGTCATCAGGAGTCGCTTTAATGCTAGGTCCATTTAGCAGGATAATAATAGTAGACTCTCTCCTTAGAGGTTCTCCCCAATAAGAGTGCCAAGTTTGGAGTCCATCTGTTGACAGATTTCCTTCAAAGGCCAGTTCCTCTGCCTAGGAGGTGCCCTGGTAAAGGACTTGCAAACTCCCTTCTGAGAGCCCTGCAGCCGCTGAATACTTTCAGCCTGGGACGCCATTGAGAGGCTGACATCACCTGGGTGCCAGGCCCCCCTTCCCCCACTCCGTCCCTGCAGCCAGGTGAATACCCAGTCTAAGTCGCAGGGCCTGGGGAAATTATGTGTGTCCGCAGGCACTCTCGGTGCCCCGCAGGACCTGGGGAGCCTGGGGGAGTCCAGGATATTAGGGGGTGGTAACGGGGTTGGGGGTGCCCTGCGCAGTGTACATTTCTAGGCTGCATGGGATGGCGTGGCAGGAGGGACCTGCTCTAGGTGCGCGGCGCCCCCTGGTGGCCCATTGTGACTGCGGGCGGAGGAGGTCTGGGTACCGCTCTCTGCAGACTTATCCAGAGACCCTGCGCTCCCTGGCGGGCGAAGCCAGATCACCCAGGACAACCGCAGTTCTGGTGCAAGCCCTCCCTGCATCTCACAGGGAGGGCTTGAAGACTCAAGGAGCAGAAAGCACGTATGCGGTCTGGCACTCTGAGATTTTAACCCACCTTGGACTTCAAGGGCTTTTCTGGAACGCCTATTGTGCGCCCCCCCCCCCCCCCCGCCATGAGCCCACTGGAGAGATGTTGCATCATCTTGATCCCTATTCCCTTCTATATGCTGGTGGCTGTGGGAGGAGGTTTAAGCAAATACTTGTCTCTATCTGAGACCTCTGAATCCTCGTAGGGATTTGAGGATTGAGTGCGTTTAAAGGGGGTGTACCAAGACCCACAGTGCAGAGAAGTGGGTTAGTGGTGCATAGAGAGCCTGAATAGAAGCCCTGTTAAATTCAGCTGCTTGAGTCTGAGTTGTCTTTTTTTTTTTTTTACTCCTAAGTTACACCCTTGAAGTTCCATTAGGCATCTGGAGAGCTGGAAGGTGGGGGTGGAGAGGGATAGGTCCCACCTTGCCCAGTTCCCTGGGAGCCAGTCGCCAGCCTGCCATCTTCCACATGGTACCTCCTCTGCTCCTGGGGTGTACCAGGTCTCTTAGGGGTCCCAGGCATATATTCCAGGCACATTCTGAGCTAGTAATGCCCTTCTGGGACTGGCTGACTGGCCCCTAAAGCCATTTCCCAGGCCCAGAGTGGGTAGAGGACCAGCCTGGGCCCACTTCTCATGGCCTAATTAATGTAGGTTGACCTCTCTGGTTCTCCAAACCTGGACCCAACATTCCTCCTGGCCTTACCACTGCTCTCCTTCAGCTGTCCCTGACCAGGAAGTTCTCAAAATGTGAACAGGTTTGCCCACACCTTTGTTGTTTTCTCTGCCTACACCTTTGACTCTTGAAGCTAGTCCTAGCACCTCCTCTGGTTCCTCAGCTGAGTTCATGGCACTTGTACTTTGCCCTGTGTCACGCTCCTATTCTTGCTGGAAGGATACACCCCAGAAAGGCAGGCAATGTTTGTCTTCTTGGGTCCTTGCAGGCGTCAGCTACTGAATGAATAAAAGAAAGGATGAGTGATAGCTGGAAGGGACCTCGTGAGACGAGGATACCGGATGGGATGGTCACAGTGGCCTCACAGGGCTGAAGGGAGCTGTGGATGAGTCTTCCCCTGGGGCTAAGCACCTCCATTCAGGGGCATGCTCAGTCAGCTCTCCTCTCCCTCAGGGGCTTGTTCAGTCAGTTCTCCTCCCCTTCAGGGGCATGCTCAGTCAGCTCTCCTGTCTTCAGCCCCTCAGCCTTCTTATCCTTTGCTCAAATCTCTGTCACCCAAAGAGAACCTTCTCCTGACCCTATGTTTCTCTCAGCCAGTCTTCTTCCCGCCCTTCCATCCTGCAGCCAGCCTTGGTCTTGCCTGGGTATCATCTCCCTACCTTTGAGGACCCACCACGGATTCTTCCTCCTCTGGGACTGTTCCTGGCCATAAACTCATCCCTCCTCTAATAGCCCAACAAAACTGATTGAAGTGTCTCTGAGCAGCTTGGTTCACTCAGATTTATGCCCTACAGTGGAAGGTTCTTTCACCTACCTGTCTGTCTGTCTTTGTCCTTTCTGAGCACACAGGATTACTCTTCTCCTCCTGCACAGCAGTTAGACGGTGTCATGAAACTAGATCTGGCCAGGAGTCTGGGCGCAGAGTGGCCTGTTCTTCTGGCCAGGGCACTAGCCTACCAGGATGAGACTTTTCTGGCTTTTTTCTCTGCCTCATTAATCATACCAGCATGATGAAACAGAGGCACCTCAGGTCCAAATAGCTGGCATACTGAACCACCCTTAGAAGCCATTGCCCTAGAAAGTCATCCAGACCGGCCATGGACTTCGTACAAGCAAGAGATAAACGTAGGTCATGTCATGTGACTGAGAGATTGGTAAGTGATTCACTGATTTGAGGTGTTTGTTAAATGAATGGATGGCTTGGCAAAGTACAGTGATCTCTGCACATTTTATTATTGTTATCAATGCATAGCAGGTGCACAGGGAGGTAAGGATCTCAGCAAGGTGGCAAAATTGTGTCATGTGGCCACTGGGCAGAGCTGGGAAAGGGCGTGGTAGTGGATGAAGTGGCAGGACAGATCACCAGAGAGGCTTTTTCTCATTTGTGATTTGCCGAGGGCCTGCCCAGGACCTGTTTACATATTTAATCTCTGATGAAAGGTTAATGAATCTGGCACTGGTGACAAGAGAGACTTTTCTCCTAGAATATTTAGCTTCTGTGGGTGGGAAAGAGAAATTTTCTCTTGGACTTTCAAGGTTTTTCTCTCTGAGGTTTCTCTCTCTCGCTCTCCCCCCCCCCACTACCGATCTCTGGGAACCTATAATATTTTAACACCAATTCAATACTAACTGGATTCTGGCCCCAGTTTAACTGAGTCCCTCAATCTTTGAGAGCATCTGAAGAAAATCACAACTATGCCTTTGTTTCTTAAGCAAGAATCTGCTAACCAGTACCAGATATAGGGATGTTTTCCTAAAGGCCTGTCTGTACCCCATTCTCATAGTCTTTGCTTCTCAAAATTGCCTCCTCTTTCTCCATGTCTTTTTTTTTGGTCTTTCCAAGACAGGGTCTTCCTGTAGCCCCTGCTGTCCTGGAACTCACTCTGTAGACCAGGCTGGCCTTGAACTCACAAAGATCCGCCTGCCTCTGCCTCCCAAGTACTAGGATTAAAGGTGTGCACCACCACACCTGGCTTCCATGACTATTCTTTAATTTGTGGTGCTGTAGGGTTTAGCAGGCCCTGTTTGGTGAAACGTTAATAACATTCTTGTGACACTTAAATAGAAGGGGGGTAAATGAAATATTTCCTGGGTTTCCCCACTTCTATCTCCCAACTTATATTGCCCTAGAGATTCCTCTATCTCCCTCTCACAAGCCAGTGAGCGTCAATAGGAAAAGATGGGCCTGCCTACCACCCAAGACCATCCCCCTCTGCCATCACAGTGACTCAGTAGGGCAGACTGTAGTGGCTAGAGAGAGTGGACAGCCTGGCCAGTTATCTGTGAGAAGTGAGTCATGGTGACTGCTAAGAAACTTTATATTCTTCACTTTCAAATAGGACCTTGAGACTAGTGTGGCCTCCATGATTGATGAGGAGCCTGCCACAGGGCTTTGGACCAAAGGATAATTGACAGAGATGTCCCTTTTCTACGAAGGGTCAAAGAAGGATGGAGTAAGAGTTCCTGTAGACTCTTCTTTTCCTGGTTCTTTGGTTCCTCTCTTGTGGGGCTAGATGGTGCAGGGGTTCCTAGGGCTGGGTGGGATTGAGGGAAAGGATTTAATTGTGGAGATCCTGGCCCCAAGTCAGTCTCTACTGTGTGTCCAGGCTCTGTGGAGAAGCAGACCCACTAGGAGACCTCAGACTGGGAAGAGACTAAAGGACACCTTTTGTGGCTGATCCTTAGGGTCGGTTTGACAAGGTTTGGCTCTAATGCCTGAAACAGCCACCATACATGGTTCAAGGACCACCCACGTCTTCCTGGGAAGTACTCCTCCTGGCCCCTTTCAGAATCACAGAAACAGACTGTTCGTCTCTGTGCAGTACATTCAGAATCCAGATTTTTAACAATGCTCTTGATGAACATGATGCACACAAGGAAGTTAGTGAAACTTTGCTTTTGAAGTGAATAAAAATGCCATCTTTATTCTCACTGTTGGCACCTTAGAGGAAAGATTTGCTGGCTAGAGGCAAATGACCCATTATGACTGTGGTATTAATTTTGGTTTATGTCATGGACTTAACTGTTTCTGTCCAGCCCCACTTCTAGATATGAAATAAAGGGCAGTGATTAGGCCTCCCAAGGGCCCAGCCCCATGGGCTTTTGACACTGGAAAGCAATCCAAGGGCTCACCCAACAATACGCAGTACCTGGGGCCTGCTTAGTACCAGGCTGATGTTGTGAGAGTGACCTGTACTGCCCTTGACCACTGCCCTTTGAAGGCTGAGGCCTGGGTACTTCCTCTTTGTGGAAGGTGTGGGTTCTCTCTAATCTCTGATAGACAGGTGTGACAACACAAATTCATGTCTGACTTACACTAATAACAAAACTATAACATATTAATATCGATATAATAGAATCACCCTTTGTGGAGGCAGCCAATCTTCCAGAATCTGAAGGTTGACATTATCGTTCATGAGGTTGGCAGAAGGTCTTGCTGTCAGTATTTGGTTAATTCACTGTGAGCAAGTTCAAGGTTAGTTGCAGGGAATCATTTTCCAAGCAGAATCACTACAAAGTGCTGAAACTGGGCCCTGAGGCTGCTTGGAGCCACCTCCTCAGGGAGATTGTGGAATCAAGGTCACTGGCTTTGGAAAGAAGGCAGGCTACGTGTAACAGTGGCTTTTGCAAAGTTGTCAGCCTCACAGCAGCTTGGCCACTGACATTAAGTTGGCACATCACTACATGAGGCATTTCCGGAAGGCACTTAAGGGCCACACATGGAAACGACCAGTACCAGGCTGATCCCGGAGACTTGGAGAGGCAAGTCTCATCTGACAAAGGCTAGGTGCGCTCAGACTGGTGCGGCCCGAGATGGCACAGGTGGTTAGATGTGGATTCTATTTGCCAATTTCGGGGTACTTGCTGTGCTTGAGAAGCATGTGGTGTGTCCACACAGTGCCCCCACTGCTGACCAAGCATGTGATGTGTGTCCACACACTGCCCCCGCTGCCGACCAAGCATGTGATGTGTGTCCACACTGCCCTCACTGCCGACCAAGCATGTGATGTGTGTCCACACTGCCCTCACTGCCGACCAAGCATGTGATGTGTGTCCACACTGCCCCCACTGCTGACCAAGTATGTGATGTGTGTCCACACTGCCCTCACTGCCGACCAAGCATGTGATGTGTGTCCACACTGCCCTCACTGCCAACCAAGCATGTGATGTGTGTCCACACTGCCCCCACTGCTGACCAAGCATGTGATGTGTGTCCACACTGCCCCCACTGCTGACCAAGCATGTGATGTGTGTCCACACTGCCCCCACTGCCAACCAAGCATGTGATGTGTGTGCACACACTGCCCCCACTGCTGACCAAACATGTGATGTGTGTGCACACACTGCCCCCACTGCCGACCAAGCATGTGATGTGTGTCCACACTGCCCTCACTGCCGACCAAGCATGTGATGTGTGTCTACACTGCCCTCACTGCTGACCAAACATGTGACATGTGTGCACACACTGCCCCCACTGCTGACCAAGCATGTGATGTGTGTCTACACTGCCCTCACTGCCAACCAAGCATGTGATGTGTGTCCACACTGCCCTCACTGCCGACCAAACATGTGACGTGTGTGCACACACTGCCCCCACTGCTGACCAAGCATGTGATGTGTGTCTACACTGCCCTCACTGCCGACCAAACATGTGACGTGTGTGCACACACTGCCCCCACTGCTGACCAAGCATATGATGTGTGTCTACACTGCCCCCACTGCTGACCAAACATGTGAGTCCACGCACTGCCCCCACTGCCGACCAAACATGTGATGTGTGTGCACACACTGCCTCCACTGCCGACCAAGCATGTGATGTGTGTGCACACACTGCCTCCACTGCCAAGCATGTGATGTGTGTCCACACTGCCCTCACTGCCAACCAAGCATGTGATGTGTGCACACACTGCCCCCACTGCTGACCAAGCATGTGACGTGTCCACACACTGCCCCCACTGCCGACCAAGCAACTCCTTGGGAGGAGGCCTTAGTGTAATGAAGGTCTGAAGGATGCTCCCAGACAACCACAGAGTAGCATTGCCCAGCACCAAGAGTCTCCAATAAGTAGAATCCCTGGTGGTGAAAGGCCTCCTTTCCGAGCTTCTGCCTCTGTCACACAGCAGTGGCGACTCCTAGCCCAGGCCCACAGGTGTCCGCCTACCCCGAGGTAGTGAGAAGACACTGAGAAGACGTCGACGAATGCAGCACGTTTGAAAGGACGTCTGGCCTCTAACTTTGTGAGCTGCAACTTGTCATCCAGCATGGTGACAGGTGACATCTACTCTGCTCCATCAATGCTTTGCCTCCATCTCAGGTGACCTCCCTTTACTCCTTGGACCACAGGATGAAGTTCACATGAGGCTGTTCATCTGCTCCCCAGGGAATGGCAGAGGGGTCTTCCCAGGTCTTTGAGGTGATGAGTCTGGTTTCTACTCTGAGGGTGGGACAGTGGCGTCTCCTTGGGTCTTAGCTCTGGTCTGTGTGATTTTTCTCCATTTGAAATGCAACTGCAGGAAGGTAGAATAGGTGCGTGCAGCCGAGAGGTCTCGGGTTCCTATGAATTGCGTGTGCGTGACCTAGCCTTTGGGTTCCTAGTTCCTGCTCTGGTAACCAGAGTGCGGGTTACAGAGAGAGGACTGTGCTTCCCAAACTGGCAGCTTCCAAACCAGCTTCCAGGGCAGGAATCCGCGGGTCAAAGAGAACCAGCCCATCCAGATGAGTCTCTCCCAGCCCCGCTCTGGCTGCTAAGAACTCAGCCACTACCTGTCCTCCTCTCAGCAGGCCTTTTCCCGGGGTTCGGGCAGTCAGAGGAGAGAGAGGAGGGCTGGCGGGCAAGGAAGACACAGCACCCCTCTCCCACCCCACTTAGGCCCTCCTCTAAAGGTTGGTGAGGGCTTCCTTACGGACATCTTCTTGGAGGACCCAATACTGAGGAGAGCCTGTGCTTGTATAGGCCCCCTTCTAAGGAGTTAGGGGGACTGGGTCCCCTGGGTCTCAGCTCAGGTACACTTCAGTCCCCAGGAACTATGGGGGAGGCTTTGGGAGGAGGCGGCAGGTAAGGTAAAGGGTGAGTGGGACTTTCTTATTAAAAATAAAAAGGAAAAGATACATTAACACTAGTAAATACAAGTAGGTGTGTGGGAGGCAGGGTCTGGTTTGTGGGCAGGGCAGCCGCCCAGGCTGATGGTCAGATGAGGCCGCCCAGGCTGATGGTCAGATGAGGCCGCCCAGGCTGATGGTCAGATGAGGCCGCCCAGGCTGATGGTCAGATGAGGCTGCCCAGGCTGATGGTCAGATGAGGCCGCCCAGGCTGATGGTCAGATGAGGCCGGAGGCGTTCTCCTGCAGGTTGTACTCCCTGTTCTTCTTCACCCTCCAGCTGATGAAGAAGAGGAGCAGTGTACCCAGTGCCTTATAGGCCACCTGTAAGCCCAGGTACCTGTGGGGCAGGAGGAGACAAGGGAGGAGGGCTTTGTGACCTGTGTCCCCAGACCAAGGCCAGCAGGAAGAGGAGCCTTGTTCTCACACTGGCCTGGGGAATGTGATGACCATCATCTTCCAGGTAAGGGTCACTTTGGACAGACACAGGACACTATTTTCAGATTTCTAGTGGTCCCACCAAGGGTCAGAGGGGCCCTGCTGTCCCAGCTGGCTCTTCCTGCTTCTCTGCTTCTTTCCCTGCCATCCCTGGGGTTTCTAGCCCCCCACCCCCACCCCTTCAAGGCCACCTGCTCCACAGTTTCAGTCAGTGGACTGACAGCTATGGGAGAGATGGCCGAAAGGGTGGTGCTCTGGGGTCCTGGGAGGGTGGCTGGACTTAGCCCTCTGAGGTAGGTTGGGACCCCCGTCTGGACCTCAGCTGGGTGCTGAATTGGGGTTTTCCTTTCTCTGAGCATCAAGATAGTCTGTCATTTTCCCAAACCCATGGCCCTCTCTCAGCATCCAAGCACAGGTCTCCCGGGGTCCTGTGCAGGTGTTACCTCATAGGACATGTCTGGGCAGACCCTGTGTCTCCTCACAGGTCCTCAAATGCCTGCCATGGTGGCCCCTGCCCCCAGTCTATGGCAGTGTGTGCAAACATGTCCACACGTTTTGTCCCTCAGAAGCCTGACGGCCCTTACTATAGCTACCAGCTAAATGACTGCTTTTTGTCGGGGCCACAGGCCTAATCTCCTAGACACATGCGTGTTAGGGGGAATGGGGGGAGTAGGGGTCACCTGTTTCGGAGAGCATCGTTGTTGTAGTAGGCACAGGCCCCTCGCCTCCCTGAGCACAAATGGTTCCACCGGATACAGGAGGAGTCGATGAGGAGGCCATACAGGGCTGGAGAGGGCAGCCAGGCTGGCAGCAGCGAGAATGAGACCAGATTCCGGGTCACATGGAGCTGTAGTCATAGGAGCCCGAGTCTCCCCCCCCCCCCGCCCCCATGCCCAGTTCATACATGTGAGACCAGCTCTGCCCTGCCCTCGGAATCACAGGTGTCCGAGTCT
>VZQC01013587.1:129921-250428 GCA_009823505.1 Rhizomys pruinosus
TTTTTTTTTTTTTTTTGGTCTTTTCGAGACAAGAGTTCCATTTCTTTTCCCACTCCAAACTACCCTACGGGATTGGACAAGACTCTCTGGAGATCCTTAGCACCCAGTGACACAGAGCCTAGGCTGCCCAAACCTTCCAGCGCTGGGGTAGTAGGGCGTGGCCCAGCAGGTAGGCACTTAATATCTGGATGCCCAGTACCCTGAGCCTACTGTGCCATGTTATTTGATAAGTTCTGGGTAGCCCAGTGAGTCAAAATAGGCTCTCTCTAGGCTTTACATTGAGGAGAGGCCGTTCCATGGGCTGAGCAGCCTCTCTGGCTGTCTAGGGCTCAGTTGCCTCTTCTGGAAGAAAGAGGTAATGGAGCCCCGCGGCCCCACCCATAAATGAGAAACTTCCTGAAGCAGCCTCTCAGCCCAGGTGAACAGGGCAGAAACTGGCTACATAGGTTACCTCCAGTGACACATCCCTAAATAGAAAAGAAGCCAAGGAGAGTTTTCAGCCCATCTCAGCGGGTAACTCTAAACCTGGTGGAGTTTATAAATAGGCAATCTTTTCATCTGCCCCACAGTGGAGCTGTGTTCTTGAGTGATGAATGGAATTCCTCCAGGGCTGGGTTTTCTAACTGTAGTCCCACATTGAGTGATCTGAGCTTAGGTGGAAAAGCAAAACCCGTGAGTGCTTGGAGCAGTGGGGCAGAAAGGTCATTCTCAAGGTCGTTGAAAGAAGCAGGGCAGGGGTCCTCCAGCTGCTGCTTGGCTGCAGTCAGAGGAAGGCAGGCTCTCTTCCAGCAGGGACTTTAGAGCGTTATAAGTAAAACAAGGAGCTGTGATGACAACCCCGCCTCTGCCAGGACAAGAAAGCCTGCATCCCGGTCAGGAAACGTTAGTCATCTTCAGAGGGGAGGCTCCGAAGGACCTTGGAAAGACTTCACCAAAGGACACCACCAGGAATAGGGGAGCCTTACATTGAGGGAGGCCAAGGAGGGGGCGAGGGGAGACTGGGGAGGTGGCTCAGCAGAGGATCTGGGTTTAGTTCCCAGCACCCACAAGGTGGCTCACAACCTGTCTGTAACTCCAGTTCCAGGGGACTCAGTGCCCTCTTGTGGCCTCTTAGGTACCAGGTACACTAATGGTGCACATTGATACATGCAGGCAAAATAAATATCTTTTAAAAAAGAAGCCAGGTGTGGTGGCACATACCTTTAATCCCAGCACTTGAGAGGCAGAGGCAGGCAGATCTCTGTGAGTTCAAGGCCAGCCTGGTCTACATAGTGAGTTCCAGACCAACTGGTGCTACAGGGAGACCCTGTCTCAAAAATAGCAAAAACAAAATAAAATAAAATAGAAACAGAAGAATAAAATGCTGGCCCAGAAGCGCCCTGCTTAGGCTCTGGCTTAGCCGACCTCAGGAGGCACAATGGCCACCCTGGAAGATGGCGGCAGCCACGACAGCATGAGATGTGGTCTGGACCCCTGTGTGATTATGCACACATCTCATGGATAGTAACTGTAGTCCCTGTGGCTGAAATCTCCAAATTCTACCCTGTACTTCTTAGTACAAACATCCTCAGTTGAGTCTGTCTCTTCTGTTTACCTGTCCTGGCAAGACCTCTGTATTAATGGCTAGTTTCAGTCTAATTCTAATACATAACTGTGCCTGCACTGTGGCCCCTTACACTGCAGTCCATGCACCCAGGGAAGACCAGGTTCTTCCTGCTCTGCTGGGATCCTCCCTCCCTGTGGGGTGCTGCTGATCACATATTCACAGCTTGAGTCTTGGCTGTGGAGGGGCCCTTCAGGCTACTGGGGGACAGAAGGGGTCACAGGTAGAGGACCCCCACGAAGAAGCAGCATTTGCTGAACAGCGGTAGGAATGAAGGTTGGAAAACGGGAAGGCAGCCAGGGCTGGGCTCGTGGCTGTTCTGTGTGGAGCGGGAATGTCAGGTTGTGTTTCCTACAGTGAATTCTTGGAGAAAGATTTAAAAATACTTGCTTTTAACTTTGTATTCAGTGTCCTCAGCTGTGTCTACTTTTCTTTTTTTTTTCTTACATAATTTAGCCTGGAGTGAATGCCATAGATGGAATCGTTCCTGACCTCAAGCACTCAGGAAGATTGTCCCTGTTCGGGGTTGGCATCTGCTGTTGGTTATACACAACTCCTTTGTTCAAAGACTCATCTTTGTACATGGGCTTCCCCCAGCCCTGCTCTACCCCCCACAGCCCTTGGATGCCCACTGTCCAAGGTCTCTGTACCAGAAGGGGGGCCCTGAGATACCTACCCAACAAGCGCATCAGCAAGAACTGGACCCCGATGGCAAATGACTTTTCATCCTGGTTCACCACCCTGAAAAGGAAAACAGGAAATCCTCAGTGGGAGGTTCAGGGCTGTGTCATCACCTGGGGGAGGGGTGAGAGAACAGCCAGCCTGAGCAGGTCAGAACTAGTCCTCATGTGACCTGACCAGCCACCTGGGTAATGAGAGTCACCTTCCCGATGCCCCTACTATGCCCCTCGTTCTCACAGCGTCATGGCTGGACCAGCAACAGGGCCTGGGCTAAGTAGCATTTGCAATGCAGAGTCTCAGGCCTCGTGTCTATTAATAACCCAAGGATGTGTTGAGAACAGAGACTCTAGAGGTGAGCCCAGTGGTCCGGGCCTGCCCAAGCCCTCCTGGAAATTCACATGCAAGCTTGGCTTCAAGAGCCACTGGTCTGCCCAGAGCCCAGTTGAAGAACAAGCAGGCAAGAGAGGCTGTGACTGGAGAGGAATTTCTGGCCGGATACTTAGGATCGCAGGTCTGAACAACTCCCACAAAGTATCTTGTACCTGGAAAAGATGGCCCTGGTATAATTAGGGGCCCTGGGGCTGTCGGTACATTTGAAAGAATTCTTTGCCCTGGGCCAGCTTTGTGGGGTGTGACTTGAGCAGCTGCACAGGGTTCTGCCTCTAGGAACACCCAGCTTAGGTTTATGTTTGATTTTAAATTCTTTGTAGTTTACAAGTCAAAGGCTTTACAGTTTGCCCTGGGTCCTGTAGACTTTCGACCTGGCCCCTGTCCACCCTTCCTCTTTCAAGAGTGGGGAATGTGTTTGGCCAAATAAGGAGCTTGGGAGAGACTGGGAAAGAGCCATCATCCCCAGACGACATCTCACACACAGGCTGAGGAGCCTGGTTCAAGGCAGAAGTACCTACTGTGACCTGACCTCTATGTTCTCAGCACTTAAATTCCTAGGGGTTGATTCTCATTTGGAAAAGAATTCTGAGCTGAGGGGACAGTGAGAACGAACTGGGGACTCAGAAGTGACCTCCAGACTCCACACACTATTTTACAACCACTGCTGAAGTCTGCTAGCAAATAAGAGAGACTTCCTTCAGACCCCAGAGGAGGAAGGCAGATGGGTGCTCATTAAGGAAGGAGGAGGGAAAGAGGCACCCGCTGGGATTTCCCAATGGGAAGTGCCTCGGATCCTCGTTCAGAATCCTCTATTCCGAATGCTCTTTCTGTGCCTACACATCCCCTCCCATGGCCCAGTTGTTACTAGAAGCTTTCACTGCCAATTTACAGGGCTTTTAATCACCCAGGAACAAGCCTCTTGTAATCTGTCAGGGTGTGTTCCACAGACTTTTGACAAATGTGTGAAGACCCACCCCAAATGTGCACGGTATCATTTAATAGGCTGGGGTCCTGGACTGCGTAGAGAGATGAAAGGGAGCTGAGCACAGGATTCATCTCCCTCTGCCTCCTGACTGTGGATGCCATGTGACCAGCTGCCTCGCACACCTGCCACCACAGCTAGCCAGGGTCTCTCTTGTTCCCAGGCCTTCCCACCATGATGGATTGACTATACCCTCAAACTAGGAGCCAGAATCAGCCCTTCCTGCTTTAAGCTGCTTTCTTCAGGTATTTTTGTCACAGCAAGAAGAAAAGTAATCAATACAATACGCCCCTTGTCTTCGTCCTTGCCCTGGGCAGACTTACCCTAGATCTCAACTAAAGGAGACCTGGGACCCCAATTTGGCTTTTAATTAACCTTCTGGGCCCCTTCTGGCCCAAATTAACCCTGGTTTTCTGACCACTCTCTCCTATATTTTCTTTTCTTTCTTTTTTCTTTTCTTTTTGTTGGGGGTACAGAGTCTCCCTATAGCCCCAGCTAGCTTAGAACTCACTCTCTAGACCAGGCTGGCCTTGAACTCACAGAGATCTGCCTGCCTCTGCCTCCTGAGTGCTAGGATTAAAGGTACTTGCCACCACACCCGGCTTAAAGATGGTTCTTAGCCACCACGTGGGTGCTGGGAATCGAACCTGGATCCTCTGCAAGAGCAGTTGGCACTCTTAACCGCTGAGCCACCTCTCCAGCCACATATATTTATTTTTTTTTAAATATTTTACTTATTATTTTTATGTGTATGGCTGTATTGCCTGCATGTATGTTAGTACACCCATGTTGTGCAATGCCTGTAGAGGTCAGAAGACAGCATCAGATCTCCTAGAACTAGAGTTAGAGATGGCTTTGGCCACCACGTGTGTGCTGGGAATGGAATGCAGGTCTTTTGCAAGAGCAGCCAGTGCCCTTAACCACTGAGCCATCTTTCCAGTCCCTCCTTTCTATACTTTCAACTGACCTCTGCCCCTGGGTTGTGTTCTCAGGCCTGACTAGGGCCAGGACTAATGAATTAATTCCTGGGGCACCTGCCAAGTCACCGTAAGCCATGTCTTCAGCACAGCAAACAGCACCCATTCCATTTCTCCTTCCAGTGGCGTTTATCTTCAGGCCATCGTGGGATCCTTAGCCTGCCTTTCGTGTTCTACTCTAGACTCTGATCAGTCTTGGGGAGTTTCGGATTACTCTGATCTTCACAACTCAGGGAGGCGGTGTGATAGAGATTACGTTCCTTATCAAAGTTCTTTTTTACCCACATCCCCATTCTCTTCAGGACCTCAGGCAGGTTCGTTTCAGGGTCAGAGAGTACACGGTGGTCCAACTGACCCAGTGTGCAAGAAGAAGACCCCCCTGAAGTACCTTAGGTGACAGTGTCAGTCCTTGCAGCAGAGAATGTGGCGGTGTTGGGGCAGGAGACCTGCCATGAGCTCTGAGCATCCTATGCATTCTTACTGAGTGTTCAAGGACCACACAGTCCTGAATGTTGCTCTTGGGGCATTTCTCAGGGTTGTGGTTGCAGCAAGCAGCCTGAAGGCTGGAGCTGAGACAGAGAGCACCTCACCACGGCTAACTGTGTCAGCAGTGCTCTCCCAAGCTCCGCGTCCCTCAGCTGTGATGGGAGCCCTGCACAGAGCACACACTTGGGCCACCCTGACACTTCTATAGGACCTGAAGAACAAGGATAATTGATATAACTTGGGGACATGGTGCTTTCTGCTGTAATAATGCCCTGTCTTTGACAGGGATTTCCTACCTTCTGCCAGCATCCTTGAAATAGCATCAGTGACCAGAGTGAGTGTAGTGTGGCAGCGAGTGTGGCATGGTGGCGAGTGTGGCGTGGTGGTGAGTGTGGCATGGTGGTGAGTGTGGCGTGGTGAGTGTGGCGTGGATGCGAGTGTGGCGTGGCAGCGAGTGTGGCGTGGTGGCAAGCGTGGCATGGTGGTGAATGTGGCATGGTGGTGAATGTGGCATGGTGGTGAGTGTGGCATAGTGAGTGTGGCATGGTGAGTGTGGCGTGGTGGTGAGTGTAGCACGGTGGTGAGTGTGGCATGATGGTGAGTGTGGTGTGGTGGTGAGTGTGGTGTGTGGGCGAGAGTGGTGTGGTGGAGTGTGGCGTAGTGAGTGTGGCATGGTGGTGAGTGTGGCATGGTGGTGAGTGTGGCGTGGTGGTGAGTGTGGTGTGTGGGCGAGTGTGGTGTGGCAGCGAGTGTGGCATGGTGGTGAATGTGGCATGGTGGTGGGTGTGGCGTGGTGGTGAGTGTGGCGTGGTGGTGGGTGTGGCTGATGGTGAGTGTAGTGTGGCAGCGAGTGTGGTGTGGCAGTGAGTGTGGCATGGTACAGCTGACAGCTGACAATGTGCACAGGGTAGAATCCCACCAGCTGCTTTTCTTTTTCCAGTGCTAGAGATTCAACCTGGGCTTTGCACACTCTAGACAAGTGCTGGTCACCTTCTTAACCCAAGCAGCTGCTTCTTGTCCTTCCTCATCACAACCTCTTGAGAAAAGCAGGCCTTGAGCCTGTAATAGCTCTGTCAGCTAGTAGTATTACTATCCTTTGCTTGTTTCTGGTAGTTAACCAATATGGAGAACCATCCCCCCCCACACACACCCCTGGACCATATACATCATACACACAGATACTGACATACTCCACATATACACACATGCCATATACATACACTCCCACACATACACATACACACACACCCCCATCTCACACATAGCACACACCCACATATACATCACACATATACCACATCCCTTCCCACCCACACTTTATTTATGGGTAGGGTCTTGTGTAGCTCAGCAGGCTTCCAACTCACTATGTAGCCAACAATGACCTTGAACTTCTGACCCTCTCATGGCCACTTCCCAAGTGGTGGGATCACAGGCATGCACCACCGCACTCAGCAGAACACCTTCTATTTACAAAGCGATTGATCCTATGCTATAGCCACTGACATGTGAAGGTGGATGGCATTTTCTTCCTTTTGTAATTGAGGACACTGAGGCCCAGTGAGGCCAGGCAACACCCAAGGCCACTGAGGTAGCAAGTGGCGTGCAGAGACCTCCAACCTGACATCAGAGTTTCAAAGCTTATGTTTCTTTCTGCTTTCCAGGTGAGCAGATGGGGACAGGAGGGAGGGGACACAGTGAGCAGGCAGGGGCTGGCTTAGGCGAACCTAGGTGAGATGTCATTTTTCTCCTTCATAGAAGGAGCCAAGGGAGGGGCACTCCCAATAAAAACTTTAGAGGCCCTTGAGTGCTACCTCCCTTGTCTCCACCTTGGCTAGCCTGTCCCTTCTGACCCGAGAACTAGGGCCCTATCCTCTTGGGATCTCCGCATTTTCAGCTGTTCCTTAGCCTTCACTGTTTCTGGAAGTCTTCCCCAGCTCGTGACCTGCTGCTTGTAGATCCTGCTGCCTTCCCCTCGTCCCTCTCAGTTCTTTTAGGATTTGAAACCAAGTGAGTCTATAGGTGTTTCCATGATGGGGAGCCAGGCACTGGCCTTTAACCTGTGCCAGTTCTGTCATCCCCAGCTAGGACTTAACCTCCCACAGGGAGAATGGAGGTGCCCACAGGGCCTGTGTCACACAGATGCTGGATGCTTGGGGACTGGGTGGGGCTACCCAACAAGGAACTGTGACATTGACACAGGACACTTGCAGGCTGTCCTTGAAGGATTCCAAGGGCCAGGAGAGGGGAGGGAGACTGAAGGTAGGAAATAGGACATAAGGTCAAAGGAAGGGTGGGAAGAAGCACCCAGCTGCCCAGAGCACCACTCACCGCAGAACCATCATGTAGAGGGGGTTGTGGGAGACGCAGGCGATGAGCCCCACGAAGGAGATGAGGAAGATGAACGGGAGCAGGAAGTGGGCACAGGACACAGGGCACGATCCTGTCTTGGCTGAAGAGGGTCCCCCCGTCACACAGCTACAGTTCAAATAGATCTTGAAGAACAGGAAAAGAGGGAAAGCGAGTCAGGCTTCACGACTCCACGCCCGCTCTGCCCACGGAGTTCCCGCAGTTCCAATCCCTTTGCCCTTCAGAACTACAGGGAACGAGGGCAAGTCTGGATTTGGAAGAGACCAGATGAGGGTCTCTGAGTGCCCTGTGGGGTCCCACCACTCTCACTATTTGGACATTAGAAACCATCTTCACCTAAACCAGAGGGGATGGGCGATGCTCAGTTTCCTACTACCAGGCACAGCCCTTTCAGCTTGGAGCCTGGGGCTCAGGGGGTGCTCTCCTCTGGGCCGAGCTGTGGTGGCTGTGCAGGCCACTGTAGGGGAGGTGTTCGTTGGGGGCAGAGGAGAATACAGTGTGGTCACCTGAGCCCTGGTCTGCCAGGTTTCTGGCACTACCCACCTGAAGAGGATTTCTTTGGCCTATGAGAGACTTCAGAGGAGGCCCCTGCCTCACGTCACAATTCTATGTGGCTTGGTATCGTTATACAACTCATTTGGGTGGTCAGTACTTATCTGGGGTGGTCTTTTCCTTCCTCCCTAAGTATCTGATGTGGGCCTGTGACAATGTGTCATAGCTGTTATAGGGTCAGTATTACAAAGTAATGTTCTGGGATGTTTTTTCTCACTATACAGTGGGAACTATGTTCCCTTTCTACCTTGGCTCCTAGGAAGCTCAGAAGTTCATAATACACAAAATATTGCTGTTACCTCCCTTGGGCTGGATTTTAAAATATCAGAATTTTTTCACCTTATAATTTACTGTTTTTTCCTTGATATCAGAGTAATGGACTTTATCTTGATGTGTTTGTGCTGTTATTGGAAGCTTGTCAAAATTATTTCTGGAAGTAGATGAGTCAGAGGTAAGTAAATAAAGATTAGAAAACCACAGAAGCTGCCAGACTCCTTCAGTTAGAAGGACCAAGGAGCACCAGGCTCAGCTCCTTACCAATCGCTTTCTGAGAGCTCTCTGTACCTTTGCCTACTGAGGTGGCTGGGGGTAGCCTCGTCCTGCCTTCTTGGAGAAGGGGTCAGTGGAGCTAGCCTGGCCTCTACACTGTGCGGCATGCCTCTCATTGGGACATCCTATGGTAATCGTATAGACTCCCTATTGTTCTGACGGGGAGATCATCTAACTGCTAACCTGGTCAGTCCAGCCCTGACTCTGCCCAGTCCTGGTCTGCCCAGCCTTGATGCTGCTACCTGGACACTCCTTACTCAGTACCCACCCAGCTTCTCTCCTCTGCATTGCTCATGGGACTTCGAACCTGGGCCTTCTACCTGCTCTCTTCTTTCCCAGTCTGCCATGCTTTGCTCCCAGGTTTCCTCAAGACTCCTTCCGCTGCCTGCTCAGGAGTCACCTTGGGAGAAGCCCGGGCACTCTCCATGCTATGAAGTGGCCTTCCCCCAGCATCTATCCTGTGCATTCATTGGATCAAATATAGAGTGTGAGGCCAGGCCCTTGTTTGGTGGATCCACGACTCAGCCAGGTGGCTGAGCCCAATGTTTTCTGTTAGCTGAATGACTCGAGTTGGTTTGCTGTTGGCTGATCCCAGAAGACCAGGGGCCTCCATGCTCAGAGAGAAGGCCTCACCAAGTGAGCACAGAGAATGGAGCCTGTCCAGGAGTGAGGTTGGGAGACACAGCCTTGAAAACAAGCATCCCAGATAAGGCAGCTCGCTGGCTTCCAATCCCTGACCAGCATATTCTTAAACAGTGTCACGGCTTTGGGCCAGTTGTATATGCACCTTGGGAGCCCTCAACTGCTGCTCTGAGCACTGGCTTTCCAGGTCCCTGTCACAGGCCCTCCATCCCCAATTCATCTGGACCAGCCCGTGTGGCTCTGCAATGTAAGCAGAACATAGAATGTGCAGACTTGTTGCTGTTGTGTCCTCAAGTCCCCAAGAATGAACTTGTTGGTCAAGGGCCAGTCTTTAATTGACTTTGGGCTGCAGGCACCTGGTCATGACCCTGGGGCAGGAGAGGTGCAGAGACCGTGGAGGAGGCCAGGGTGCTGTTACAGAGTCCTAGAGCCAAGGAGTAGTCTGTGAGGGTATACACAGAGCCCATGGGGCTCTGCCTGCCCCCATGACCCCGGCTGCCCTTACCACTTGCTTGGAGGCTGCAGAACTCATGTTGATGCTGCTACAGCCGGCGTGGCAAGGGGAGAGGTACTCAACTCCATTGTCTCCACAGACAGGGTGGAAGATGGAATCTGGGCACAAGCAGTCCCTGCGGCAGGCAGGAGGCTGCGGATGTATAGAACTTGATGTGCTGCCAGAGAGACAGGAAGCGAGGAATCAAACAAAGCAAGACCAAGAAAAAGCACTCCACCGCAGCCCGCTGTGAGCTCCTGGCCTGGCTGAAGGGCCTGCATGTCTCTGTTTGTCTTGGGCTGGTGCCCTACAGGAACCAACAGTGATTCTGTCACTGCTCAGAGGTCATGGCCTTCTCCATTTCTTCTGACGCTTGGAGCCCAACCCCAATTATTCAATTGGAAAGGTCTGGTCACCAGCTCCTGCCACTCTCAGAGTCGTAGGACCATCAAGACCGTTAGAGAAGTGCTCAATGCCAGGGGGACATCACAGGTAATGTTTGCCTTCTCTCCTCTTTCAGTTGAGCTCTGGCTAAAGGCAGTGAGTGGCTGGGACCCCAGAAGGCAACTGAGGTTCTCATTGGCTGTCCCTCTCCTGGATCAATGTGGACATTATTGACCTGAGTCACTCCATCCCCTGCACTTCACCAAAGGGGATTTCGATGGCTGATCTTATTGATCTTCTCTGGGAAAGGTTGTGACAGGGGCTGACACACTACAGTCTAGTGCTTGATGAAACACTACTACTAGTGATTTGCTAACATTTGTGGGGCATCTCATGGGCCAGGCACACAGGGGCTTCTGCCTATACTTAATTATGCATCTTCTGTGGATAAACTCCCAGTGTAAACCACCAAAGGCTCTGAGATCAGCCTGCAGAACATCAGTATGCTCTCCACACTAAGTAACCTTCCCTTCCTCCGTGCCCACCTCTCCTATACCATCAAAGGCAGAGGAGATTATTTCAAACTCTTCTCTTGGATTCCGCATGACGCAGCGGTAATATCTGGAGACATACCTCACCCAGGCTAAAAACAATTAAGTCTCCAAATCTTGCAAACTCATTAGACAAAATCCAAAAGAAAAGGTTGTTACATGGTGGTAACCAGGGAGACATGGGCATGCGCCTTGCTCGCGGGGGTCTAATGACCTTTCTGAGTATAAAGCTGGACTCCAAACTTATCATGTGCTGGTTATGCAAATGGACTGGTTCCTCCACCCGCCTTCCCTGCCCTCACTTTTGTTGTCATTCTCCAAGTCGTTTCAAGTCTCCTCATCTTTCTTCAGCAGCTGAGAGATACTCTATAACGCTAGCCAACCAGAGCTGACATTAAGCGTAGTTCATTTCCTGGTTCCTGGGGCTCCGGTTCATTCAGAAACCAAACCAATCCTAACCCTGCTTCCTGTCCGAACTCATCTCGTAGTTGAATGTACTATACTATAAAACACTTGGTTTTCTGTGTTGCCACGCAAGAGATCAGATTACAATGAACAGGACAGAGTGAGGTAGAAGTAAAGAAAGCAAATGGCAGTTGATCCAGGCTGTGGTTAGCAAAGGATATCTCCTTCACTCTCTGTTCGATTACCTGGGGGGGTAGACTTCGGCCACAGCAGGAGTAGAACATCCCATGAAGAAGAGCGGGGTGCAGAGGATCATGGAGATGGTGATGATGGTGGCAGCCACGCGGGGGATGGTTTGCAGTGGGAAAACAAACCGCTTCATGAGGATCCCTCCAAACAGCATCCCCAGGGCTGCAGCAGGAAGGTTTATGGCACCTATGGATGGCAAGAAGGAAGGGAGCTGGATGCAGAGCCTGGGAGCCGAGAGCTGGACCACTGGGAGGGAGCACGGCTTCACGAAGGAGCTGGGCATGATCGATTATGACAGTAATGCCTGACGTTATCAAATATTATGTGTTTGCTAGAGAGTTAGCTTCGTTAGAGGAGCCCCTGCCTTGTGCAAAGAATAAACCAGCAGTCACCTTGGTGTGGCCTCATGCTGATAATCCTAGCACTTGGGGGACAGAAGCAGGAGGCTCAGGAATTCAGTGTCAGCCTCAGCTACAGAGCAAGCTTGAGGCCAGACTGGGCTACACCAGCCCTTGCCTCAAAGAAACAAAATTGAAGACAAAACAAAGAAAAAGGATGACTTAGGCCCCTTGCAGGTCAATGGGCATGGGTTGAGTGTGCACTTATTAAGCACCTTTCATTGCCTGGGCCCTTCTTGCCTCCTCATTGTTACTGAATAGAATTTGCAATGCAAGCGTGGTGACTCCCGACCAGGATAGAGTGGTGATCTCATACCTAAAGATCACATAGGAGTTCAATGCCCTGACTACCTTGACAAATCTATATGGTCAAGTTCATCCATAACTTGGGTCCAGTCATCTACCTGAGCATTTGGTGAGACCCCATCAGTGGTTCTCAATGTCTACAGCAACAAGTGTGACCCCCCCTCCCTGCCCCAGATTCTGGGCTTGTTGATCTGGGTAGAGTTGAGCATCTATCTGCTGTCACTGTGTAACACTCTCCAAGGGAGCCTGTAGTGCAGCAAGGTTGAGACTCACTGACCATAGAACTCTCCTACCAAAGCAAGCATGTTCAAGTTTCTGGAGAAGGAACCACCCCTGCCCTGTATCCCTCAGGAGATGTTTTGTCTATCTGGATACCCATCTTCCCTTTCTCCTCTGTTGCCCTTGGCAAGGTCAGCTGGGAGGCTGTCATATTCCCACCCTCTTGATAGGAAGGAAGGCAGCCCCCCCGCCTCCACCCACTCTGAATAGAATAGGAGCCCCAACCTGCCAAGAACATGCTAGACTGCCAACCAGGAAAAATGTCCTTAAAATTCTTTTCTCTTGGGCAAGTCCTCCGGTCTCCTGTCTGTGTCCGGTCTGGCCCTTGGTTGTTCCTGGATGGACAGCACAGCACCCAAGTCCTCCCTTAGGCAATACCACCCAGGCCCTGTGGTGCCCTCTGACACACCAATGAGGAAGTTGGCATAGGCGGCTGAGGCGCCGTACTGCTTCTCCAGGAACTTGTTGAGGAATGTGGAGAGGCCGGCAATGACGGAGGAGAAGGTGCACTGGCTCAGGACCACCAGAATGAAGAGTGGGTTCATCAGCAGCCTCAGGAAGATGCGGGGGAATCCTGCAGGTAGATGGCTCTCAAGAGGCAGGTCTTGGCAGAGCGCCATGGGCTTCCTACAGACCTGCCATCACCCTGCCTCTTCCCTCAGGCAAACCTCCTGTCTTCCTAGGGCAGAATCCAAGACACCCAGGCTTCCCAGCAGTCAGCCCAGGAACCCATAGTCACTGGATCCCCCCCCTTGCCACACTCATGAGCTGACTAAAATGAGGATAGACCTAAGAGAGAGCTGGTGATGGAGACATAGAAAGAAGACTGACACTAGAAGCAGCCTTCTCTCATGACTGTCCCCTCTGCAGGAAGGGAAGAGGGAGCGGAAGTGACCGGCTCTGCCTGAGTTAGGGTCTATTGGTACCTACAGTGAACTAGTTGCCAGGATCCCTGGTAGAACCCCTGTGATCTGAGGGTGCACCTGGTAGGTGAGCCAGTTATGAAGCCTGCTGTTCTTACTGCTCTTTACCCTCCTGCCTTCCACAGCCAGCCCACCCAAGGCTGCTGGGTCACTCAGTTACGTTTAATGAAGTCCATCAGGGAGCCTCTTGCCTGGTCCTCCTCCATCTTCCTTGTTTCCTCTGCTATATCGGGAGATCTCTGAAGGTAGCAGAAAGGGTGAGTGTTAATGACCCATGCCTGGGTCCTTGCCCCTGTGGTCTCAGTGACTTGGGGATGGCATGTGTATATGACAGGACACAAAGAATGTACTCCTGAAGTTCACGCTGCCTGTATTTTTAATGAGCCTGGTGCCTTGGCTGAAGACCAGAATGAATCTGTGCCAATGCTGCCCCCCACAGTACCTATGGGCATAGTATTTCTTCTCATTTTCCCATGACTGATGCCGAAAGCGCCTTCCTGGGTCCCATCCCTTGTCTGCCTGTCATGAGTACCCTTCTGTCCTACACCAAGATTCTAGGGACAGCTGGACTCTGGGCACTGGGGTCTAGAATGCTGCCTGTTTTCACACTCCCTTTCTGGGTTCTCTCTGAAGTCTCCGCTTTCCCTTCAGTCCAGAGGTGAGTCTTGTTCCCTTCACACTCCGTCCACTACTCCATGCTGTCCTAGCCTTTACCTGAGCCTTCTGCGCGCGCTACCTGAGCCTTCTGGGTGCGCTACCTCAGCACGGTTGCCTGCCTCTGAAGCCAGCAGCTCCAGCCGGAGGCCCCAGCTCCCCCTGCACAGACGGGACGTGAGCCTGGGTTTTACCATGGCATCCTCAGGCGATCCCATTCAGTAAGCACTTGCTCCTGTCTGGGCAAGGAGCCCAGCATTCCACATGCATTGTATCCCTCCTCACAACTTCCTTCCCAGATAGATACTCTAATTACTTTAAAGAACAGGAAACTTAGAAACAAAGCAACTTGCCTAAGATCACCCAGAGTTTATAGGCAGCGGAGCTGTCTCTAGGTCAGATCTGTCTAAACTGCAGACCATCAAAGCATATTACGGCTGCTTAAATTCTTCTCCGAGGCCTGCTCAGAGTGCTCTTCCAACAGCAGCAGTGCTCACTTCTATTTCAAACCCTAGGCACAAAACCCAATCTCCTGCTTCTCCAGCCCAGCCCACTGCAAGGTCCTCACAGGGCCCCTCCAGGAACACCCAGTCTGGCATTTACACCATCTAATGACCACTGGCCTTGTCTTCATCTGCATTTTCCCCCCCACCCCCTCCCCGGGCTCTCAGATCTCTAGCCCTCACTCCCTCATGACCCCCGACTTCAGCCAACTGCTATGTTGCTACTGGGTAGCCATGGCAGTGTCCCAAACTGCACAAAATAATGTTACACCTTCTGCCTCCCATGAGAGCCCCACCCAGCCTCTTATTCCATTTCCTGTTCTCATCTTCCCAATTCCCTCACCCAGGAGACGCAACCATGCCCGGAACACGCTTTACTCTCAGCCCACCCTCACACGTTGCCTGCACCTCCTTCTCACCCAGACTTGAAGGCTCAGGCCTTAGTGGGATCCATTAAATGGAGTTGCCTGTGTCCTGCCACCTGCTCAGCGAGTGTGTGTGTGTGCGTGTGTGTGTGTGTGTGTACACCCATGTGGAGTCCAGAGAACAATCTTGGGGACTATTCACCTTATCACTTTGAGATGGGGTCTCATTGGCCTGCAGCTTGCCAGATAGGCTTGGCTGTCTGGATAGCGAGCCTCTGGGAACCCTATTTCTGCCTCCCTGTGCTGGGATTATAATTATGTGTCACCATGCTTGCCTTTTTTTTTTTTCTAATGAGGGTTCTGGGTATGAAAACTCAGGATCTCAGGTTCGCATGACGAATACTTTACGGACCGAGCTCCCAGGGTCCCTACTCCACTGCCGAGCTTCAGCTGTCCATAACTATTCCACCCAGTTTAGGTGAACTCAGGGTTTTCCCAGACTATGTTTCCTGGAGGCCCCCTTCCTGGTCCTTGGGATGGTAACATGGTAAGGGAACACAGAGAGCACCGTCCCTCCGAGTCTCTGATAAGCCTGCATCCTGACCTCCTGCCTGGTCTTTGGGATGGTAACATGGTAAGGGAACGCGGAGAGCACCGTCCCTCCGAGTCTCTGATAAGCCTGCATCCTGACCTCTTGCCTGGTCTTTGCGATGGTAACATGGTAAGGGAACACAGAGAGCACCGTCCCTCCAAGTCTCTGATAAGCCTGCATCCTGACCTCCTGCCTGGTCTTTGGGATGGTAACATGGTAAGGGAACTCGGAGAGCACTGTCCCTCCGAGTCTCTGATAAGCCTGCATCCTGACCTCTTGCCTGGTCTTTGGGATGGTAACATGGTAAGGGAACGCAGAGAGCACCGTCCCTCTGAGTCTCTGATAAGCCTGCATCCTGACCTCCTGCCTGGTCTTTGGGATGGTAACATGGTAAGGGAACTCAGACAGCACCGTCCCTCCGAGTCTCTGATAAGCCTGCATCCTGACCTCCTGCCTGGTCTTTGGGATGGTAACACGGTAAGGGAATGCGGAGAGCACCGTCCCTCCGAGTCTCTGATAAGCCTGCATCCTGACCTCCTGCCTGGTCTTTGGGATGGTAACACGGTAAGGGAACACGGAGAGCACTGTCCCTCTGAGTCTCTGATAAGCCTGCATCCTGAGTCTCGTTTTGGCATCACTAGGTTTGCTGAACTTGCAACAGCTTTTCTGCCCTGTATTTTCTAAGCTGTGCCCCTTTCTTAAGCTCCTAGGCCTCAGCAAATGCGCTCTCAGAAGCTCACCTCTGTTCCTCTGGGCATTGTTCGAGGAAAGAAGAAAAAGGGCAAAGAAGTGATGACCAAGAAGCCAGAAGAAATAAGCAGACCCAGCCACCAGGCTCCAATCCATCGTGGGTCACCAGGGCTCAAGTTCACTGTAGCTGCAGAGAAACCAAATGATATGCATGTTCCTTGGGTGGATGCAAGATCTCCGTGACTGGAAAGGGGATCCTGTGATGGTGGTGTTTATTTACTCTCTTCCCACAGTGGTGATGGGACACATTGAGACAGGACATTGATGAGTAAACGCTCCCTCTCCAGGCTGCTCTGGTCTTCCCACAGTGCTCCCTTTCCAGGCTGCTCTGGTCTTCCCACAGTGCCTAAACCACCACTCAGGGAGCCAACATCAGAAAATCCCCAGGCTCCTGCTAACTCTATTTCTTCCTCAATCCTTGGCAGAAATAATGGTAAAAGGAACTGCTCTCCAGAGGGCTGCCCATGGTCCGTGCCCTGCATACTTTACTGTCAGCACCTTCTTAGCATGTCCGTGAAGTAAGAGCTACACATATCCGACTCCTCTAACCAATCAGGAAATCACACTTCTTGACTATTAGCTCATTTCAAACTTGTCTTCCTGGTGCCCCAATCTGTACTCTTAACCACTGAGCTGTACTGAACATCAATGTTTTTGATCCTTAAGACAAGAGGTCTCATAATCCCTATGAGCTTGAGGATATAGCCACCAACAGGGTGGGCTGCTTGGACCTGCCCACCTCCCATCTGGACACTTCCACTGTGTTCCTCACCATCATCAAGCTTGGACACAAAGGGAGGGGAAAGCGGCAGAATGGTTCCCAGTCAGGTAATGTCAGCCATTGCAGGCACTGTCCCGTGGACTAGGAGCCCCGCTGCTGGTCCAGTGGACATCCAAGGAGGAAGGATGCTAGTAAAAGGGTTGTGGGAATGGTGCTCCCTGAGTACTCACCTGTGTCCACCCTGCCATAGTCCACAAAGATCCGCAGCATGACTGAGCCCAGGAGGTACCCAAAAGCCGGTCCAAACACAGCGATGGCAAATAAAATGGCTGGAAATATAAGTGAGGCAAAGGGGCTAAGGGGGGCTGGCAGGGGTCAGTAGCACTGGGCCCCCAGGCTGGGGAGGACTCCTGAGATGTCACCTGTTGTCCCCCCAGCACTAACAAGTCCACCCTGCAGACAAGGCCAGAGGCCAAGGCCTGCTGCCCCTCCAGCGTCTGCCAGAGACCTGCTGGCCTGGAATGAACTCACTCCATGGTGTTTTTAAAATTTACTAGTTCCAAGTGTGCTAGTGGATAAAGCTCCACATACATACAGTGCCAGTTGTTCTGGCAGGAAAGAGCGTGTGGGGTTCTGGGGTGGTGGTGCACACCCTTAAACCCAGCACTCAGGAAGCAGAGGCAGGCAGATCTCTGTGAGATCAAGGCCAGACTGGTGTCCATAGTGAGTTCCAGGGGCTACAGGGAGATGGTCTAAACAAATTCTTTTCTAAAGAGCATGTGGGGAGTCACAGAACCTGCACCTGTGGGTCTGTGACCAGAGGGCCCAAGAAAGTATCAGTGTGACTAGTTCTCGGGGTTGGAGCTGGGCATCAGTTGGCCACCTGTTACCTGTTTCCTATCTGCCAAACCTCCTTAGTGGACTGCTCAGAGAAGTGCTGTGTCCCCCAAGATGAGCCTGGAGAACTAGGTGACAGCACTAGCTGTTTCTGGTTGATATCTACAGTGTCTAATCCATGGCCCAGGCCTGCATGGGTCCCAGGATAGCTTTGAATGTGGCCCAACACAAGACTGGAAACTTACTTAAAACATTCTGTGGCCAAGCAGTGAACCCAGGTTCTCATCATATTATATAAATTATATATATGTATTAGCTCACAGAATCCCAAAGCACATAACACATACAAAGAATCTTGGTTTGTTCTGCAGATGAGAACCTAGGTTCACTGCTTGGCCAGGTCCATATGAGTAGGAGGTTACAGAGCTGCTATTCACAACAGGTCTTTGGAATCCATTGTGTTGTGGACCAAGAGGATCACTTTAGCCCCCAGGACCTCAGCAGGTACCCCATGAGGACCCGAGCTTCCTACCCTCCCTCAGCCCTCTTGAAGCTCAAGACTCACAGATATACAAAGGCGAGTTGGTGGGCTCTGCGAAGTCATCGACATAGGAGATCCCAAAAGGTTGAATGGGCACTGTGCCAATGCCAGCCAGCAGCTGGGCAATCACCATCAGGCCCCACATGCTGCTGGTCTCCTTCTGGGTGTCTGGCATGGTGCTGTGGCACTTACTGGGGGACAGGTCCTGTAAATGCTTCTGACAGAGGTCAGCCTGGAAGCGGCTGCTGTTTCCTGCAATGAGCATGCCCACTGGTCACCACCATCCTGGCCTCTGGCTCCCACCTGCTGCCCTCCAACTCTGGTCTTTCTCCCATGTCCCAGTGGAAACGCTGAGCCAAGGCCAGAGATCGAGCTGGGGAATGGGGCGTGGCCTGGAGAAGCTTCCGTCTACAGAGACTTGAGTCAGAGAAAGGTGGAGTGTGTGGTCCCTGCTGCAGGAGAGAGAGAGAGAGAGAGAGAGAGAGAGAGAGAGAGAGAGAGAGAGAGAGACCATTCCTTCTCATGGGTGCTGAGCAGGGTGGATAAGCACCCGCAGCCCCCAGGGGAAAGCACCCATCTGGAAGAGCAGACCCAAGGTCAAAACCCGGCAAAAGATGGTGTCACCACTAGCCTTGTCTATGTCCCTCCTGGCTCTTGACTCCCAGAGCCTTCACTCCTGAATGAGCCCAGCACCACATAACATTGAATGACTTGCTGTCAAAGACATTTTTGGTGGCCTGACCACACCAGGGCAGCTCCCAGGAATCACAGGCTCTTATCCCTTCTTGGCCTTCTGGCTGGGATCAGGTGAAGAATCACAGACTCTGAAGCCAAAGGGATTCAGAGACCCTCTCATGCTACTGATAGGGAAACCAGGCTGCATCCCGAGGCCCTTTGTGGAGGGTCCAGTCACCGCAGTGTGACCTTTGGACCCCGCGATTCCTGTGGCCGTGGACCTCTCCAGGCTGGGCAGCTGCTTCCATGGCTCTGTTTTCCATTTGGCCCACATTAAACAATCAGCATTGTTGGCTTTCCAAGGCCTTGAGGGCTTTGAGGGCTCCTTGCCAGATTCCTTTTATCCCTGCCTTGCCATTTCCAATGGAAACCAGTGACATCACCAATTTCTTTCTGTGGGGTTTTCACTAACACTGATAAAGTCAGTTTCCTTTCTACTTATCATGCTCTCAAAGGTGTGGCCCTGAACTAGGGGTCCCCAAAGTCCCTGGGAGAGGAGAAGTGAGAGCCACAGATAAGGTCTGCTTTGTGGGTTGGATTCTGCCTCACTGGGCTGAGGGTGGTCTTGGAGGTGGGCCTGGGGTGGGGGCTCTGCCCTCCCTGCCATCTAGTCCCCTCTCAACATATGCCACATCTAGTACCATGTCACCACTGTCAGCCTGTCCTCTTTGCTGATGTCTGTAGAAGACACATTTGAAAATGGCCAACAAAGGAGACTCCCCCATTGGTCACTGAGGAGTGATCCAGAAAAGCAAAGGGATCCAAGGCCTTGTCTGGGTCAAGTGTTACTCTATGAAGCTGAGTGTGGTAGTGGTGGTGGCACACACCTGTAATCCCAGCACTCAAGAGGCTGAGGCAAAAGGATTGCAAGTTAGAGGATAGTCTGATCCATACAGCATGACATTGTCTAAAAAGCCCAAAGCACTGTTACTACTATTGCTACTATTACCATGGACAGGTATGCTGTTCTCTTTCCTGCTCACAGGTAGTTCAGGATCTAGATGATTTGGCCCAGACAGAGGTCTTAGCCACCTTTAGTTAGTGTTGCTTCATCTCTCCCTCTTCCCATTCCATTCCCATTTTCTGAAGGCAAATGGCAGTACTGAGAAATAGGTATAAAGAATTGGCTCCTGTTCCCAGCTTGGCCACTGAAGGCCCATCCCCAAGTCTGAGAGGCAATCCACTCAGATAATGCATGCTGCCTGGAGCTGGGGTGGAGCTGGGAGGACAAAGATTCAGTTCTTCGGTCCTTCAGTCATTTGGCTATGAGAGGTGTGTGCCTCTGTGTGTAGGTGACAGATGCAAGGCATTGCCCTTAGAGATTATTCAGTCCATCACGATATCCAGATAATTGGAAAAGCAACCATGACATCGCTTGTCCAAATTAGAACCAGAGATCACTTCATTCCCTATAGGGTGGTTATCATTAAAAAATAAACCCCAGACAACAACAAATGTTGGCGAGGATACAGAGATAGAGAAACGTGTGTATTGTTGGTGGGAATGTAAAATGGCAAAGCCACTGGGGAAAACAGAATTCTGGTGCTTTCTCCAGAAGTTAGAATAGAATTACATATGATCCAGCAATTCTACTATGAGATACATAACCAAAATAATTAGAAGCAGAGGCTGGAACAGATGTTCATACCCCATGTTCATAGCACCATTGTTAGTGAAAAGCAAGAAGTATTAAAAACCCAAATAGATCAACTAGATGTGGTACATTCAATGCAGTATTATCCACCCTGAAAAGAAAGCCAGTTCTGACATGCACTACACTACGGATGAGGCTTAATATGGTGCTAGAAACAAGCCAGGCACAAAGTCCTGTCCAACTCTGTTGATAGGAGGTATTCAAAGCAGTCAAATTCGTAAAAACAAAAAATAGAATGACGGTTGCCCAGGGCTGAGAGAGAAAGACGTGAAGACTCCGTGGACAACGGATACAGACAAGAATGCTGTGGAGAAGGACAGTGATGATGGCTGCGCTCAGTGCCACTAAGGTGCACACTCACAATGGGTGAATGATGAACTTCATGTTCTGTCTACTTCACCACACTTAGAAAACAACAACTTCCAGGAATACACGGGGGGAGAGTATATGTGAGACAGGAAGTGCAGAGCTGCATAGAGGGGGCTTGGGAGATTCCTGGAGAAAGAGGCCTCTGAATCAGGAAGAACCTTAAGGCACAGCCAAGGGCCTGGAGGGGCTGTGGAGCAGGAGGATTGGCACCCGCAGCAGCTCAGATGTGGGCAGCACAGTTGGAACAGGAAATATGGTGCCGCTGGTATGTGAATACAGCCAATGGAGGGGGCTAGTGTGTCCTGGGAAGGTGTCTGGAAAGCCCTAGCTGGGTGAACATCCTGACTGGGCTATGCAAGAAAGTCACTGGAGGGGCTACAGCTGGTGGTGCTCCAGCTCTGTGGGGAAGGAGAGGAGTCACTCAACAAGAACTGCCCTGTGGCGTGAACAGGTGCTATGTGATGTGAGGGGCGGGCTTGAGGGTTGTGTGACTGTGTGCAGATCCTGGATCGGGGGTGAGGGGCTGTAGGGGTGTGAGGAGAGGTGATGTATTTAAGAAAGTCCCTGGGGAGGAGGGGCTGAGAACAAGCATTCTGCTGAGTGCTACTTTGTGATTTGCTCATCCTCATCGTTCGACTGAATTAACATTTATTAGAACATTGTTGCTGACTTGGCTCACAGAAGCATTTTTGTGGGGCATTTAATGGTCATCAAAGATCATAAAAATGTTGACTGCCTTATTAAGTCTTCACATGGCACATTGAAAAGTGTACCAGTGCCATAAAAACCCCCTGTGAAGCTTCACCTAATGAAGGGTCCAGAAGGGAAAAAGTCTCTGGGGACTGCTTTACTCTTATTAATTTAAAATATGTCAGAGGATATGTCAGAAACTCCGTTTGTTAAAAATGTGTATTAAAAAATCACTTGGCCTCAATCGCATCCAAGTCTCTTAAATTCTCCCTGGCTTTATTCTGTATCCTGCATTGATTCAGGATCTTCCCTAAGAATGCTCTTTTCCTTATGCCAGTCCTGAATGGGACCCAAACCCGTTTTGGATCAATCTCTGACACTGGTGAAAGGGACAAAAATCAGAGCAGAGGAAACAGCTCAGTCTGAAAGCACTTGCTGTACTCAGAAAACCAGGCACGGCAGCATGTGCCTGGAACCTCAGCACGGGGAGGAAGAGATAGGCAGGGTCCTGGGCTTCACTAGACACTTAGCTTACCCTAAGTGGCAAGCCCCAGGTCCTAGGGAGAGACTGTGTTAAAATCATGGAGGTTGTAGAGATAGCTCAGTGGTTAAGAGCGCTTCCAGAAGACCCCAACTGAGTTCCCAGCACACGTGTGGTGGCTAACGACTATCTGTAACTCCAGTTCCAGCACACGTGTGGTGCTAATGACTATCTGTAACTCCAGTTCCAGCACACGTATGGTGCTAACAACTATCTGTAACTCCAGTTCCAGCACACATGTGGTGCTAACGACTATCTGTAACTCCAGTTCCAGCACACATATGGTGCTAAGGACTATCTGTAACTCCAGTTCCAGCACACGTGTGGTGCTAACAACTATGTATAACTCCAGTTCCAGCACACATGTGGTGCTAACAACTATCTGTAACTCCAGTTCCAGCACATGTGTGGTGACTAAGGACTATGTGTAACTCCAGTTCCAGCACACGTGTGGTGGCTAAGGACTGTCTGTAACTCCAGTTCCAGCACACGTGTGGTGGCTAAGGACTGTCTGTAACTCCAGTTCCAGCACACGTGTGGTGGCTAAGGACTGTCTGTAACTCCAGTTCCAGCACACGTGTGGTGGCTAAGGACTGTCTGTAACTCCAGTTCCAGCACACGTGTGGTGGCTAAGGACTATCTGTAACTCCAGTTCCAGTACATGTGTGGTGTAACGACTATCTGTAACTCCAGTTCCAGCACACATGTGGTGCTAATGACTATCTGTAACTCCAGTTCCAGCACACATGTGGTGTAACGACTATCTGTAACTCCCGTTCCAGCACACGTGTGGTGCTAACGACTATCTGTAACTCCAGTTCCAGCACGCGTTTGGTGGCTAACGACTATCTGTAACTCCAGTTCCAGCACGCGTGTGGTGGCTAACCACTATCTGTAACTCCAGTTCCAGCACGCGTTTGGTGGCTAACCACTATCTGTAACTCCAGTTCCAGCACGCGTGTGGTGGCTAATGGCTATCTGTAACTCCAGTTCCAGAGGATCTGATTTTCTTCTGGCCTTCACAGACACTACACATGTGGCACACTTAAAACCATGCCGGCCAAGCATTCAGGCACATAAAATAAAAATAAATAAAAGACCCAAACAAACCCCAAACCAACCAAATAAGCAAACAACAAAACACAATGGGGGCTGGAGAGATGGCTCAGCGGTTAAGAGTGCCGACTGCTCTTGCAGAGGACCCAGGTTCGATCCCCAGTACCCACATGGTGGCTAAGAACCATCTTTAACTCCAGTTCCAGGGGAATTCAACACTGTCTTCTGACCTCTGCGGCATTGCACTACATGGGTACACCAACATACATGCAGACAGTACATTCATACACATAAAAAAAAAATGGATGGCCATCCTGAGGAACAATCCCCAAGATTGAGTCACAGAAGGGGCAGTAGTTAAATGAGTCCCTGGGGCAGAGTTTCTTTTCCTATGGGCATTCTCTTCAGGGGATGCAGCAGCGGGCTGGCTGCCTTGGAGATGGGGAGCATGGAGCCCTACAGCAGGAGCTCAGGAACTCACACCTGGGACCCCTGCGAGCCAGCTGCTCCCTTCCTTCTCCCGAACCTTTGACATCAGTGCACTCCTACAGCAGGAGCTCAGGAACTCACACCTGGGACCCCTGAGGTGGGTGGCTCTGGCCAGCTCATATTGGTGAGAACAAAATCTAGATTTCTAAGCTTTTCTGCTTCAAAAACAATAGGAGTTTTACAAAAGGAACAGGGATCGGGAAGCATGGGGGCAGGAAGGACGTGTGGAGAAGCCTGGCAGTGGGGGCAGCCCACAGGAAGCTGTCGAAGGGGAGACTGGCAGCGGACCCGCCCTGACAGACAACGTACACTGTGGGGCTTGGGTTTCTGGGCTCCCACTTTCTCCATGGAACAGAGTCTCAGCTCTCACCAGCGTCTTAAGCCCAAGTAAAGGACAAACAACCAACCTCACCCTGTCTCAAGTCTGATGGTTGGATGGTACCTGGGGCGTTTGGCAAGTGGCCAGCCTTCCCTGGCTGCTCACTGTGCTCTCTCTATGTCAGATCCAGTGACAAGGGGCTGGGGAGATGGCTCCCTCAGTAAAGTGTTGGCCATGTAAGCATAGGGACCTGAGTTCAGATCTAGACTGCCAAATAGGTGAGCCCCAGGTTCAGCAAGAGACACTATTTCCAAAAATAAAGTAGAAGGGCTGGAGGGATGGCTCAGCAGTCAAGAGCACTGGCTATTCTTGCAGAGGACCCAGGTTCGATTCTCAGAACCCACATGTAGGCTAACAACCATCTATAACTCCAGTTCCAGGTAAATCTAATGCCGTCTTCTGACCTTCTCGGCCATTTCATGGCACATATGCACTTACATGCAGGCAATACACTCATACACATAAAATAAAAAGTAAATAAAATAAAATAAAGTGGAAAACATAAATGTTTGGCCTCCACACACATGTGCATATGTGCAGATACACAAATATATGCACACACATATACCATACACACACATAACAAATTTTTTAAAAAATGAAAAAAAAGTGTTCTGATAAGACCAGAGAAATGGCATCCCTTTTTCCAACCACCACAGAACGCCTTATCCAAAAGCCACCTGCCCACCCAGGCTTGCAGAGTCCCTGGGGTGGGAGGGGAGTCTTCATTAACAGAGTGTCAGCCTGTTTCTCCTCTTTCCCAAGGCAGACTGGAAGACACAAGTTCATCAGAGCACATTCTTTTATCCCCGTAGGACCCTAGAAGCCTGGTTCAGTTTTCACAGGACTGAGCAATGCTAACTAGAAACAGACTGGGCCTCGCCCGCCCTCCTGCAGCTCCCCAGCCCCACCCTGGCAGTCAACCTTGTGACTCACCCTCCATTTTATATCTGCAAAATTCCAGTTCTGATTTTTGGGCCTCTCTGGAGGTTTGGATTAAGGGAGACTCTGTGTCGGGAAGGTCGACTTTCGTTGGATGGGACCCATGGACTCGGGCAGGAATGGGGAGACCCAGGACTGGCCGTGCCACTGTTTCAGCTTCTTCTCATATCTTGGTAGAACCAGGATGAAGCCCCTGGAAGGCTGCCAGGGCGTCAAGGGTGGGGGCACATTGTGAAGATCTGCTTCAGCTGGGGAGATGGCTCAGTGAGTAAGATTACTTCTGTGTGCAAACATGCGGACTTAGTTCAAATCCCCGGCACCCATGTAAAAAGCTGAGCATGGCCGGGTGTGCCTGTGACCTCAGGATTGGAAGGAGACAGGCAGATAGATCCTAGGAGCTCAGTGACCACGTAGCTTACCCGAATGGTAAGCTTTGAGTTCAGTGAGAAACTCTGTCTCAAGACACAGAATGTCTTCTCCGGCCTCTATGTGTACATGCATACAACACACACACACATACACACACACACACACACACACACACACACACACACACACACACTGAAAAAAGAAAGATAAAAGATCTGCTCAAAAGTCTGGAGCTGGGACAGAGAAAGACCCTAGGAGACTCAAGCAACATGATAGCTTAAGTAAGTAAATGAGGCTTTCCTTTGACATTTTGTAGAGAACTCTGTCAGGAAGCAGAAGGCTAGCTGGGAATGTCCTTCAAGTATGGTCTCCAAGAGACACCCACTATCTCCCCACTCAGGAAGGAATCATCTGGGAGCTTATGAATGAATAGAGCAAAGAGAAGAAGAGATTAGCAAGCCTTAAATCCCAGCAGCAAACCATAAAACAATATAGACAGGCAGGAGTGCTTCTGGAAAGTTCTCTGGCAGCATAGCCAAGGTGCCAAGCCCTTGGGCTATCAGCGCAACTTCTGGAACCTCCTTCGGCTTGTTCCACTTTGAAGAACCTATTTCCTCATCTTCCTAAGTTCAGCTACTTGACAGTTCTTCCCGAAACTCTGGCAACACCCACCAGCAGGCTTGGAACAAGCTGTCCTCAGCTCACACATGACTTGAGATCCTAAAGCCATTTGTAAATGGGATTGTTGGCAAATTGGAGGTGATCAGGTTCCCAGCAGGGTCCACAGAACACATACTGTATTGAAAATAACATTGTTAATCATAGTGTTACTTTCGATACAGTGTGTGTTCCCTTCCAACAGCACTAAGCCTCCATTTATAAGACTATTTCTATAGGTAACTTATCCTCAGTGTGGCTCCAGGAAACCAGGCGGACACCTTCGTCCTGCCTGAGTAGAGAAAGAGTCTAGATGTCTCTGAAGAACATCATGGGGTGAGAGGAGAAATTTACACATCAAAACTAGGCAGAGCAAGCTAAACTCTTGGCCGTCCTGTGCACTAACTAGTCAGGGTTTCTCTGAACTTCAGTATCTTCATTTCCAAAATGGATATACTTCTCTGCAATAGTCTTATAATGGTTGTAAAGCAGAATAATTATGGTTGACAGCAACTAGTTTTCAATATAGCTAGTGGATTTTGAATGTTCTCAATATGAAGAAATGATGGGTGTCTCAGATAACAGATATGTCACTCATTCTAACCTGATGGTTACATGTGCATACATACATGTGCTGAAATGTCACAGAGATGCCAGTCATTCTGAACTGATGGTTACATGTGCATACATGTGCTGAAATGTCACACACCACATAAGTAGGTACAGTTACTAGGCATCAACTACCAATAAAAACATTTTAATATATTTTATTAATTCTTTGAAAATTTCAATGTACTTTGGTCATATTTGCCCTCATTCCCCCCACCCCAACTCTTCCGAGGGCCATTTCCCTCCACCCCATTCCCTCCTAACTTCCTGTCTTTATCTATAAACATAGTTTATAAAAATAATGATATAACCTGGACACCGTGATCCTAAAATAGTATGACTTTTCATTCAAATATATGAGTAACTTTGGGAAACTCAAATGGATAAAAGAGAAGGCTACTCCCAGGCTTTTAAGAACTGGGGGACTGGTTCTAGAAATGAGAGACAAGGTCAGTGGTGGTCTCCAGCAGCAGCTGGATGCTGACAAAGAAACCACAGGGCAAATGTGTGAGTTTAGAAAGATTTACACTGGGCTGGAGAGATGGCCTAGCGGTTAAGAGTGCCAACCACTCTTGCAGAGGCCCCGGGTTCAATCCCCAGCACCCACATGGCGGCCAAGAACCGTCCGAAACTCCAATTCCAGGAGAACTCCAGTTCCAGGGGAATCTGAGACCCTCTTCTGACCTCTGCGGCTTTGCACAACACAGGTGCACAAACCTACATGCAGACAGTACATTCATACACATACAGAAATAAATAAAAAAATTTTTTTTTTAAAAAGATTTACACCTGTGCTGGGAAGGGGTGAGTTGATGCTGGAGAGAGAGGGAGTTCCCCACATTGCCTTCCTGCCCTACAGGGGACCCCGGAAATGCTACTTGAACTGGTAGAAATGCTTTCTATGCCTAGGATCAAACAAAACTGGGAGCACACTGCTGGTCAAAGGCCCCCCTCCCCTGCCTCCTCTTGCTTCTTTGCCAAAGCACAGGAGCCCCTACCCTGAGCAGCACTCGATCCATCTTGTCAGTAGAGTCATTTCTTTAGCAGCTAGGGGGAGGATACATCTGATCAGGCAGGTTGATAGCTGGAAGCCATCGACCTAATGTGTAAGGAGATGTACACATCACACACACCCCATCCAGAGTGTGCTGTAGCACGCCCTGCTCACAGATTTCTTCCCTTAGCTGCTGGGGAGCTTTGAAGAAAACCCATAGTGATCAGGGGAGCATGAGTTCACCCCAAACCACTCAGACCTGCTGCCCCCCAGTTCCTTTGTTACTGGGGTTCCCAAGCCAGCAGGAATCTATGGCATGGCGTTACTTGGCTCGAGGCAGCCTGTTGACAAAGCCTGTCATGATACCCTGCTTGGCAAGATGGGGAATTGTGGCTGGAGTGTCCTCAGGGAGAACCAGCTCGCTGCACATCGGTAGTGGGAGGATACTGAGCGTGTGTTGCTCCATGTGCACTGTCCTCAGGGAACAGCCAGCAAATTCATGAATGACAGAGATGCTGAGAGCATGATGTGCTGAAGGCCAGAAACGAACAGTCGGACCCAGGGCCAAATAGAAGGGCTCCAGCCAAGCATTGAATCTTACGGGGGTAAAAGGGCCTGGATTCAGCTAGTCAGTCATTAGAAAAGTCATCGGTGGGGTGAGTCCCTGGTTGTTCTGATTACATCCCCAGCTTCAGCCAGACGGAGATGCTTCTGTTCTTCCCAGAGAGACCCTGAAACCTTACAGTCTAATTTCCTGAAGTTGAGTGAAGGCCCTGGAGCTGAGGAGGGAAAGACTCAGTCTACCTGTGCAATGGTTGTTCCTGTGGCTGGGGACTGACAGGCTTGGTCTAGTTGGCTCTAGAGGCAAACTAGAACCCATGGAAGGGGCTGCTGGGAGGCCGCAGGAAAAGTCACCTGGAGAGAGGTATGTCCCAGGATCCATGGCTGACCATATCAAGGTAGTCTGGGAGTCTCACACCCTGGGACTTCAGCTCCCAGGGCATGAGTAGATCTGGCAAAGGACAGGAGAAACACGTAGTCTAGGGCTTTGCAAGCTACTAACTAGGGTAAAATTTGGTCCCCAGCCTGTTTCCACCCATTAGTTTTTTTGTTTTGTTTTTGCAGTTCTTAGCCTCAGCCTTTAACAGCTGCGCTATCCCTCCAGCCTCCACCCATTAGTTTTATTTTTTGTTGTTGTTTTCATCCATTAGTTTTATAAAACATACCTAGACACCTTTGTCTCTGCTATCCAGGAAAACATCAGTGCCGCTGTCACATTGCCAAATAGCCTCACAGAGACCAGAGAATGAAATTCCTGGATTATTTGCAGGCAGTGTCAGTTCTGACCTAATCCAGTGGTTTTCAAACACTTCAGCACTGAACTGTTCTCTAGTCAGAGCTTCTAGAGTGCATGAACCAGACACAAGCACAGCTCTTCAGGGACTGGGTGTCTGTTGGAGTTTCCCTGGTCAGCTCTTTATTCACTCCAGCCCAAGGCTGGGAAGGAGCCAGGAAGGGGGTGTCTAGAACATTCAAGAACACCAGGCAGACCTAGCTGTCCACTGTGTTGTGGCGTGGGGGTCAGTTGTTTCTCCACTCTCAGTGTCCAAGCTCCCATCCTCCCGATGGGCAGTGCGAGCTTGGAATGCTGGAAATTCGCCTGGTCATGGGAGAAAGCATCCGCCCGTTGGCCTCCCACCTTCAGAGAGCCCACTGCCTAAGCTGTCCAGGCACAGCCAGCAGCCTCAGTTCTGCCTAAGGCAAGAGGCACAGACGGTCCCTTCCTCTTCACCTGGGTCCCTTGGGAGCCCATGGCTTCCTGCAATGGTTTCTTCAAGCCACATTCTTCAGGGACAAGGACTGCTTCTGAGGATGCCCAAAGTCAGCAGAACAGTAAGCAGCCTTCCTCTTCTATGCTGAATGACAACTCCTGAGGAGACACCCCTGACACCTGCCCTACACAGGCTTTGGACACCAGCCATCAGGAAAAGTGAGTCTTGCTGGAGGAGCAGGAAGCATGTTGCCTCTAAGACCGTTGGCCTGAAGCAGGCCCACCACCTGGCCTCATTCCTGAGCAAGAAAGCTGAGTAGTTAGGCCCCAGAGCCCCAAAGGAAGGGGGAAGCCATACTCCGGTCTGCACCAGGCCTCTGCTGGAGGTCCAGAGAAAAGGTCATGTTTTCAAATTGCCTACCAAGCAGATGCTAAAGGAGACTGACAGAGTGGGTGAACTTTATACTAACTGTGGGGGCCTTGTGGGGGCCTGTCCTGCCTCTGCAATGGAGACGCCAGTCCTAGAGGGTGTGCTCCTTCCTGCCTTCCGTGACCCGTCCCGGACATGGCAGCCTGGTGCTGACAACCACTTTTCCATGTCTATTTCCATCCCTCTCTACATAGTGACTTTTAAAAAAAAGGTTCTATATCAAATCTCATTAGGTTCTGTTCTGCTCATCCATACAGGGCTATTTTTCTTTCAGCCACATTAACAGCACCCATGTGTTTTGTGATTTTTTCCCCCCTGTGTTTGTTTTTTCTTCCTTTTAAAAATTAAACAGATTAAACAGATCCAACTGGCCAGGTTGTGAAACTCTTACCTGACTGCCCACCCACTCACCACACACACACACACACACACACACACACACACACACACACACCCTCCCCTGTCCTTCCACCCTCCAGACAACTGTCACCCCACCCACTTCCCCTCACGCATGCTCACCCCCACATCCTCACATATGCACACTTCCTCCCACGCACACACCCTCTGCTCTCTCCCCACTTTCTTCTTCACATTTATTTCCACCCCCAACCACCCCCAATTCCTCCACCTTCATATCTCTACCCCTATTCCATATGCTTCTGCCTCAACTTCCTGCATGTCCTGACATCTCCTCTTAAACATATCTCTGTGCCATGGGCACAGTCAGGTTGCCCTGCACACCACCTGCCCTTTGCTTGCCTCGTGGCTTCCTGGCACAGCCATTCTCTCTGTGGACTGACCCCGTGGGTCCTACAGGTTTAGAGAACGGATGTAGCTTTTGAAGGTTGGGAGCTGCAGGCTTTCCCACCAAGGAAGAGACACAGTCACTCAGGACCCCGAGTCTCCCCTCTTTGTGCTTTCCCATCATCCTCCCTCACAAGGACACCCTCAGGATGTCTGAGCACTGGATGGGAACCAGGAACTTCATGAATAAGGGGCTAGTGGTGGTTCTTCCCTTTCTTTTCTTGATTGCTCCAAAAATACAATCTCCACTCCCCTTTCCTGCTTAGCCTCAGGGAAGCTTCCTGTCCAGGCATCTGTTGTCTGCCAGGCCAACCTCCCTCTGGACTAGACCCGGCTGTTTGCAGGTTAGACCTAGTCCTACCAACACTGGTTTCCGAAAGCCCCTCCTCTTATCTCCTGGGAGAACCGGTCTCACTCACACTGGCTTGTTTCCCATCTGCAAAAGCCTTTCCGCACCTTCTAGTCGTGGACTTGGATGGAGACTTTGGCTGGGTAACTAGTCTCTTCTCTAAAGGCGCCAAGGCACATTTCCGGACCCCGGTGACATTTAGAAAATCTAAACATCCATAAATGTCTGCGTGGCCTTTTTAAAATTAGCAATTACTTGTTAAAGGTCTTCGTGAGTCCCACAATATTCAGGCTTTCTTTCATTTTCCCTCTCTAAAACTCATAGTTCCTCTTCATTTCCCATGGTCATTTCTGGAGCAGCTTTGCTCGAAAGGGGAAGAAATCAGCAACAACTCATGAAAATAGGAGAGGGGGGAGTATTGGCAATAACAGCTCTAACAGTACAACAAAGTAAGCTGAGAAAATTCCCCAGCAACTAACACTTCACATGTAAACTCTTAGAGCACACTAAATCAGAGAGTACTGCTCCTATTTAACAGGTAAAGAAGCCGAGGTTTAAGAAAGGAAAGTAGTTGGCATAGGAAGACTTAGTGAATTAATGGCTGAGGTAGGACTTGAGTGTCAAAGTCCCTCTCATGCCAACACTGCCAGGCTCTACCACTACGAGGATCTGGGAATTGACCAGTCCAGCAACCTAAGCTTCCATTTAGGGGAATCCTATGGCCTCCCACATGGGGATGCAGTAGAGGACCAAGGAAGAGGACCAGAGAGGTTCTCCCATGGCAAAGAGATTGTCGAGGGAAGGGAGATGCTTTGTTACTGGGATTCTAGTTTTCTCAGTGTGAAGCACTCTCCCTAGCACCATCTCAAGGTTACCGCTGTGCCAGCCGCTGGGCTGAATGCAAGAGCACATACCTTTGCAGCCATCGCAGCCTTACGAGGAAGACATCTTCCTTTTAGACCTCAGGGAGGAAGTGAGACTCAAAGCAGGGAGGAAACAGCCCAAGGCTGCGCCATAAGAATCCCAAAGCCCAGCTTCAGCCTGAGGACTACTTGGCTCCAGAAGACAGCTCTGCCCCACCAGCATTCAGGGTGTCGCACTTAATGAAATACATTTTTCTTGTGTACCTTGCTTAATTCAAAACTGAAGTTCCGTAGGAATACGTAGAAGTAGGGCTCATGTGCCAACCCATGACATGAGACCTGATGAATGTTTTTATGTGTGCACATTAGTAATGCACTCTCCCACCCTGCATGGGTACCCAGTGCATAGCCCAGCTAGAGCCCACAGATGTGACTTCTGGGCCAAAGCCCTCCTAGTCCCATCGCCTGGCACCAGGAAGATGCCCCGAAGGTATTCCAGCCCTGAGCACTTCCAGCTGTTGCTCTGGTCCCAGCCAGAGTGAGCTCCACTATGTTGTTGCAATTAGAATTTGCACAAACAAAATGAGCAACAACAACCAAACGGTTGACTCTCGCAGCCTGTGCATTCTGCCCCGTGCTTCTGTCAGGAAAGCTGTGGTCTTTCTTGTATCCCATCCCGTCCTCTCTCAGGTGATCTGGGCTAAGAGCACGGGGGTTAAGGTTGCACTGGTGGTGACTCCCTGTGATCTGGGTATCTGTGGGAAGCCTGGCCCAATCTGAATAGCCATCCTTAATAAGGAGCAGAGTGAGGCTGATCTCTAACATCTCTCCCATAGTTGCTCCCTGCAAAGCAAATACCATGGGCTGTGGGCCCAGGCCGCGGAGCCAACCCACCAGACTGAGTAGGTCTCTGTGTGTGGTGCTGGGCAAGGTGCCCTCCCCGTAGCCTGGCCCCAGTGTTCTAGGCTCCCTTGCTGATCTCATTAGCTCTGTCTCCATGCATCAAGAAGGTCAAATTCTGAATCTCCTTCAGAGCCAGTGTCAAACTCCTTGTCTAGAAAGAAGGAAAAAGAACACAGCAGGACCTATGGGCTCAAATCCATCCTATCCACAGCTCACTTGAAGCAGGACTCAGCCCTTAAACAGTCCAGGATTGCAGTACACCTGTGAAAAATGATTAGTGCACCTGTGAATATAGATTACCCATACCAGAACCCAGCAGACACTTCATCAGAAGCTCTTCCTGCTTCCTGTCCTGCTCCTTCTCTTCTCTTCTCTTCTCTTCTCTTCTCTTCTCTTCTCTTCTCTTCTCTCTCTCTCTCTTTCCCTCTCCACTCCTCTCTCTCCTCCTACTCCTCTCCCCTTCCCTTCCCTCCTCTCCCCTCCCCTCTACTCTACGCTCTTCTCTTTTTTTTGAGATGGGGGTCTCCCTGTAGCCCAGCTAGCCCAGCACTTGTAATGTAGACCAGGCTGGCCTCAAACTCACAGAAACTGCCCTTCCTCTGCCTTCCAAGTACATGGGATTAAAGGTGTGCACCACCACACCTGGCTCCATTTTTCCCCCCATTCAAACCATTTATTTGTCTCCAGCATAGTTCTCATAACCCATAAAGGAATCCTTTCTATTATACTAAGTTATTAATCTCTGGAATCACAGGGATCAATTATTCCCTCAACACATTCCTGGGTGGCTCATTCAACCTCAACCAAGCATAACTCCACTGCAGTGCACTAAGCAACTGCAGTCAGGCCCCTCACTACTGCTCATCAGGAGACAACCTCCAAGTCCTACCACCCTTGAAACAAGGGAAAATTCATCTCACGCTAACAAAGTTACATCGACTTAGCTCCAAAGCAGCTGTGTTTTCTAGGAGCCTAGCAAATCCACATGCAACTCTAAAACCACTGCATTATTGTAGATCCCCCTCCCAACCTGCCCCCTCCAACTGGCTCCATGGTCACATTATAGAAAACACAAAGAGAAGACTCATTACGAACAGGACCAAGCAGACACAGGTTGAGCTACGTAGGGAGCTCTTAATATATAGGGAGCTCTTAAAGCTTACAGAAAGGATGCTTTTGACTACAATAAACAAAGCTAGGGAGAGACTCACAGAATAGAAAGACATACTTTAAGGAAATCACCATGGATGCAGTGCAGATGAACAATGCGTTTAGACCCACGAAGTGAGGTAAACAGAAAAAGGGTTCAGAAATGAAAATGACCAACATGTATACTTATGTAAAAGAAGCTTCAGAGGATAAGAGGGGGAAAGTTGAGAGCATTTTTGGCTGATAATTTTTCAGAATTAAATAAAAAATTTTAGTTTTACAAATTGAACTCCCAAACAGATAAGTAAAAACAGCCTGAATTCAGACATAGTTTGGTAGCACTGCAAAACGACAAAGAAATGACTGAAATTTTAAGTGCAACTAGAGAGAAAAACCCACTATCGCTAAAAAGAAGGGTTTATAATTACACAAATGGAGACAGTCCATTAACAAATGCCTAAAGACAAAGGTATGTTATCTTCAAAGGGCTAAGAAGAAATAACTATTAATCTAACATAGTTTGTAGCTAAACTAATTCAAAAGCAAGGGTAAAATTGAGATATTTTCTGACAAAGAGATTTTATCCTCAAAAGCTCATCTTAAAGTAATACAAAAGGATATAATTCAGGGAGAAAAAAGGAAATTGAAGCAACAAAGTAGGTGAAATGCCCCAAGCAACCATGAACACAGAAATCCATAAGGTTGTGGATACATATTAATAGGCACCAATCACTGTAAGGTGACTAAAGACAAACACTGGTCAGAAATGATGGATGGTGGGTATTATGACATCCAGGGAGTTTGTTCTCTTGGGAGAATGAAGACATTCATCACTTTAGAGCTTTTCAGTTCTAATCCAATGTTAAACGTAAGGGTAATAGTGAGCCACACTGTCCATGGCTGAGAAAATCCCACATAAAGGCATGTTGGCTGTCCTCAAACTCATCTACGAGTTTAATCCAATTCCAATAAAATTCCAGATGGATTTTTTTTTTTTTTTTGGTGTTTTTGAGACAAGGTCTCCATATAGCCCCAGCTGGCTTGGAACTCACTCTGTAGACCAGGCTGGCCTTGAACTCACAGAGATCAGCCTGCCTCTTACTCCCAAGTGCTGGGATTAAAGGCGTGCAACACCACGACCAGCCAGATGGATTTTTTTAAATGTAAACAACTACTGGATCTTCAGGTTTATATGGAATGAAGTTGGAGGGGTCACACTACCCAATCTTGAGACTTATAATAAAGCATTGGCGAGCAATTAATAAAGCACTGTGTGGCCCTAGCCAAGGTGTCACACAGATCACTGAGATGGAACAGAGAATCACAACTGAGGCCACACATTCATGGTGTTTTCTTTCCTGTATGGGAACGGAACACAGAGTCTCAGGCATTGTAGGTCAGCGTTCCACCACTGAGATGTACGGAGGTTACTTTATGGAGTAAAGACGGTTTTGTAACAAATGGTGCTGAAAAAAATTGACATTCATACAGAAAAGGAAACATTTAAATGCTATAGAAAGGTAACTCAAAATGGACAGCAGCTCTACATGTAAACACACAACTGCAACACCCTTAGAAAACAGAGACCATATCCCTTTCCCAGGATCAGCCAAAGTTCCTAAATGTGGTGCCAAATGCTCGAGTCATGGAAGAACAAAAGGGTAAATTGGATTTCATCAAATTCAAACCACTTTTTGCTCTGCAAAAGACACATAGTCTATTAAAGGTATATACATGATAAGCTAAAGAATGGGAGGAAATATTTCCAAATCTCATAACCAGTGAACTAATTAGAATTTGTACAAATTTCAAACTCAACAATCAAGAATAACTAGCACTAACAATGTGGTGCTCACTTTTGATCCCAGCATTTGGGTGGCTGATGCAGGAGCATCAGGAGTTCAAGGTCAGCCTCTATTACATGAGACTCTGTCACAAACAAAAATGGCCTCAGGTAGAATATTTGAACACATTTACCAAAGTGGACTGAATGAATGGCAAATGAGCAGATGCAAAGATGTTTAATGTTGTAAAGTTATATTCACACAAACTTGTTTACAGCAGCTCTATTAATGAGGGCTACAAAGTAGACACCTACTTTCAATAAATGAATGGAGAAACAAGCTTCAGTTTAGCCATATGGTGGAATGCTATTCACAAATAAAAAGTCTCAGACTATTGCTATGTCAACAACTTGGGTAAATTTCAAAGGAGTGTGTGGGGCAGAATAGCAGTTGCAGCTCTCAGGGAGTCTGGCTATTATGGGATAGCAGCACAGTTTGGAGGATGATAGAACTATCTGTGTCCTCACCATTGTGGTGGGGGTGCAAATATGTAAAGAATCCAAATCTATGAAACTGTGTGTCACCCCAATAGGAGTCACTTTTTAAAAGATTTGTTTTCATTTTATGTGCATGAGTGTTTTGCCTGCAAATATGTAAGTGCATCATGTGTGTGTGTGATACATCTGGAGGCCAGAAGAGGGCGTCAGATTCCCTGGAACTGGAGTTATGCCTGGTTGTGAACTGCCATACGGGTGCTAGGAACTGAACTTGGGTTCTCTGCAAGAGCAGCCAGTGCTCTTAACCCCTGACCCAACTCTTCAGCTCTCTAGAGTCAATTTTATTATATAGTAATTTTAAAAATCATGATAAGTGTAAAGTGATTAATAATATATCCTTTCCAAATGAGCAGGAAGGAAAAGCAGCGATAAAGAAATAGAAGACTAGAAAGAGGAACAGGAAGCAGGAAGTGCACAGGTAAGTTATGGCTTACGATGGCAGTTACAGGCCTGTGGCTACTTGTCTAGGAAGGAGGTGATATTTTACTTCTTTTTAAAAACAGGATCTTTGTGAGTTCAAGGCCAGCCTGGTCTACAGAGTGAGTTCCAGCACAGCTGGGACTACAGGGAGACCCTGTCTTGAAAAAGACCAAAAAAATATATATTATATATATATCTGGCCAGGAGTGGTGGTACACTCCTTTAATTCTAGCACTCGGGAAACTGAGGCAGGCAGATCTTTGTGAGAACGAGGCCAGCCTGGTTTACATAAGGAGTTCCAGGCCAGCTGGGGCTACAGGGAGACCCTGTCTCAAAATATAACACCAAGACATGTATCTGACAATACCAGTGTCCATCAACAGATGAACTGATAACATTTACTGTATATGTTATATATATTATATTATAATATATATATATATATATATATATATATATATATAATTACTCAGACATGAATAAGTTCTGACATATGCTACCACAGGAATAAATCTTGAAGACATGGAGCTAAGTGAAATAATCCAGAAACAGCAAGCATTGTACAATCCACTCACATGAAGTACCCAGAGTAGGCAAATTCATAGAGCCACCAAGCAGATGAATCATGACTGGTTGCAGAAGGAAGTGGAGAGATACTGCTAATGGGTACAGAGTTTCTGTCTGAAGTAATGGAGAAGTTTTGGAACTGTCAGTGGTGGTTACACAACATGGAAGATACATTTAGTGACACTGAACTATACATGTAGTAGCTGAAAGAAGATTTTATATGCTTATTTAAAAAATTAAGATTGTAATACGCCAAAACTGATTAAATTATACACTTTAAATGGGTGAATTATATGGCATACAAATTGAATATTTATTTATTAGTGTGTGTAACGTGCATATATCAAAGGCATGCGTGTGGAGGCCAGAGGACAATTCCTTAGAGTGTGTTCTCTCTCTTTCACCTTCACATGGGTTCCAGGGATTGAATTTAGGTCATCTGGCTTGAGCATCAAGCCTTTCCCCACTGAGTCATCTTTAGGGGCCCATGAATTGAATTTAAATAATGTGGGAAGATCCAGTTTGACTCAGGGGCTAGTTCTCAGCTAGCATCCCTCAGGGCACAATGTGGAAGTCATGGGATTCCTCTGACCCTGCCCCAAGAGGGAGCAACTCATGGCCTAGACACATGATGCTAGGTGGGGCAGCAGCATACAGGGGTCTGACTGGCTCTGAGAGATGATGTCATTTTGCTTATAAAAGTGACTTGCAGCATGCAATAAATCGAATTATCCATTACCATCATCACAGAATTCCCGGGTCCGTTATTTTTTGAGTATACAGGCCGAGGCAGGCCTGGATTTCGATTGTCAGTGGCTAGTGGGTTAGATGGGATCTATCAGATTGCCAACCTGGTAAGCTAGCATGGGGTTGGATAGAGACTAATCAGGTCACCAACCTATGGAGTGGGTTGTGAGTGTAGGTTGAAGATCGGCCATCAGACATCAGCCTGAAATTCCTGTCCAGAGACCAGCAGTTTGGGGCCAGGTAGGACGGCTTGGCCAGATGGGAAGTGTTCAGCTTCCCAGGCTAAGGAGCTGGGTTGGAAGTACCTCTCAGGTCGGCTTACGAAAGTGACCAGCTGACCTGTGCACCGAGGGGTCAGTTCCCCACAGTAACCAGCTGACCTGTGCACCGAGGGGTCAGTTCCCCACAGTAACCAGCTGACCTGTGCACCGAGTGGTCAGTTCCCCACAGTAACCAGCTGACCTGTGCACCGAGGGGTCAGTTCCCCACAGTAACCAGCTGACCTGTGCACCGAGGGGTCAGTTCCCCACAGTAACCAGCTGACCTGTGCACCGAGGGGTCAGTTCCCCACAGTAACCAGCTGACCTGTGCACCGAGGGGTCAGTTCCCCACAGTAACCAGCTGACCTGTGCACCGAGGGGTCAGTTCCCCACAGTAACCAGCTGACCTGTGCACCGAGGGGTCAGTTCCCCACAGTAACCAGCTGACCTGTGCACCGAGGGGTCAGTTCCCCACAGTAACCAACTGACCTGTGCACCGAGGGGTCAGTTCCCCACAACGACTGCTGGCGACCACTGCTCCCCTTCCCTTAGCAGGACTGCGCTGTACCTGCTCGTAGCAAGAGAAGCTTCCTACTAAATAAGGCTACTAAAAGTAGAAAGCATTGGGCTGGAGACATAGCCTAGCGGTTAAGAGCGCCGACTGCTTTTGCAGAGGACCTGGGTTCGATCCCCAGTGCCCACATGGCGGCTAAGAACCATCTGTAACTCCAATTCCAGGAGAACTCCAGTTCCAGGGGAATCCAACACCCTCTTCTGACCTCTGCGTCACTGCACGACATGGGTGCACAAACCTACATGCAGACAGTACACTCATACACATACAAAAACAATAAATTAAATTAAAAAAAAATAGAAAGCATCAGAACTGGAGAGATAGTCCTGCAGAGGACCCAAGTTCAGTTCCCAGCATTCATATTGGGTACCTCACCACCTCCTGTAACTCCAGATCCAGGGGATCTCATGTCTTGGCCTCCAAGTGCACTTGCAGTCAGGGGCACATACCCACATGTACACAATTAAAAAAACAAGCCTCTATCTGAAGGAAAACTGCTACATGCTCATGGTTAGTACATAGTTATTTTTGTGCTATTTCATCACCTACTGAATTTTTCATATTAAAAATAGAATAATTGGGGCTGGAGAGATGACTCAGCAGTTAAAATCCCCGGCTGACCTTTCAGTGGACCTGGGTTCAGCTCCCAGCACACACGGCAGTTAACAACCATCTATAAGTTCAATTCTGGCCTCAACAGGTACTGCATTTGCATAGTGCAATTACATGTAGGCAAAAAACCCCACACATACATAAAATACAAAATAAAATAAAATAAATAGAATTGTCATGAATGGGATATTTATGTTGCCCCCTCTAAAGACGAGGGACGCTGTAGAGGAAGGGGTGGAAGGAACATAAGAGCCCGGGAGGGGACAGATGCGTGGGGCTCCTGCCCTGGTCATGACAAGTTGTTGCACTCATGAACGCACAGCGGCTGTTACACTTTTGCAAAATCTGTACAACAGTGGATTGGTCAACACCCTCCCATGGAAGAAAGAGGGGCCCTCCCCTCCGTTAGGATTTATAAGCAGCTCATGTGTTAATGAGGATGGAGGTAGTCTCTTCAGTGGTGGAGTCGCTGGTCAGGTGCTGGTGCTCCTGTAAACAACCAGTGAAACTCAATGGGTCCCACAAGACAAAAAGGCATGGAAACAGAAGCAGGACTAGTTGGGGAAAGGAAGAGGATTAGCGGGAGCAAGAGAAAGAAGAGTGGATATGATCAGAACACATTACGCACATGTATGAGAAGATCACAATGAAACACGTTATTAGAAATAATTAGTATATGTAATTTGATTTATTACAAATAATAAATCAAATTTCAGGAAAAGAGTCTTCTTCACAAACACTCCAGTGCTAATTAGGACCATGTTCATGGATCACACAAAACCCCTACTCATTTTATCCCGCCACAGGACATCTCATTAAGAAGCAGAGGGTTGGGTCACAGAAAAGGCCCTTGCCTGAGGTGAGATGTGAGGTCCTCTCTCCTTAACCACCTGGACCATGGGAAAGCAACTGCTTCCGGTGTTGAGTCCAAGTATGTACTATTTCCTCCCAATCGGGACATTCCCCTGTGGCTGGAGGCAAAGGCTTGTAAGTCTAAGGAAGTTAAAGAAACTTACAAGGTGCAGGAAGCTCATTAAAGTTACAAGATTTATAAAGCTCTTTCCCATGGTCCTATAAAGTAGGAAGCAGTTGCTGGGGAAGACAGGGAGCTTCAGGGATCGGCTTTAGTGACGTCACCCATGCTGAGATGCCTTTTGGTGCTGTAGTTGCTTTGGAGTTACTCATGTTCCTGTGAGTGACCCCAATAAACTTGCTGTATTGCCCAGCTAGACTTGGACAGAATCATTTCTTTGGTTTGTTGTAGTGTCCTATCTGAAGTGAACAGACATTTGTTCATGTTTCCGCAGGAAAAGTTACATAAGTCCTCTCCTACCTTTCCTCTGCCCCTCGTGGCACTAAATGTCCAAGTGCTGTGTAGCTTGGACCACAATGAACAAATGTGGTGATTCAGTGGGCACCAAGAAAATCCAGACTTCATCTTGTTCTACATTTTGGACCTCTTTCCTCCAGGCCTCCAAGTCCCCAGGAAGGCAGAGTTTGGCTCAACCCTGACCCTAAGTGATAGAATGTATAAATAACGGAGCATACACTCCGTTAAGGAGGTCGTAGAGTCATAAATCCCTTGAAATGGCTAGCTGGACCTAAACTGTCAACCTGGTCTTGCTGAAGCCTTATCAACCAGTCGCTCCCAGGACTGAGGCGTCAGTTTATGGAGTGCCCTGTCTCATGGCCCTGAGATACTGCCCTGCTCAGCCTGGGAAAGCAATCTTAAAAGAAGGCTTTCAATTAACCAAGGACACCAAACCTTGATATTAAACACATACCATCTGGCTCAGTGAATAAAACCTTCCACCTCCCTTCATTATGTTGCAGACACGCCTTTTGCACATGGCGTGACCGTCACACGCTGGACACTCACTCTGATAAAGTACACACTGTCTGCCTGTTGCAGGTCTGGCTCTGGTTCTTATTTCTTTAAACTTTTCCCTCTTCCCTCTCCAAAAGTCTAATTCTAAGCACAGGCAGTCATGGGGAAAGGTGAGCGACCACAGACAGGCCTGCTCCATCCCAACCAGCCAGGGGCCAGGGAGCTAAGGAACTGCTTATTTTGTGCATTTCAGGATGTTCTGAGCTTCAGATGTGCTCTGGGGAGAAACCAAACAACTAAAGGTAGGGACAGTCTCTGTGAGATGGGACAGCATGGCCCAGCATGGCACCCATAGCCCATGAAGCACCAACACCAACCCGTGCTCACCCTGCCCCATCCCCGTGAGGCAGGGTTTGGGCCACTCACCGATGCTCGCCGAGGTGTACTGATAGGGCTCCGAGAGGAAGTGTGGGAGGGTAAGTACAAAAGCACCCGCTGCCAGGAGGAGACCCCCGATGCCTATCAGCCGTGGCCGGTTCACCCGGCTGCCAAAATAGCTGACGAAGATGATGAGGGTGGCATTGCTGATCTGCAGAGAGAGAGAAGGGACCAAGTGAGACCCTCAGTCCAGAGGAGACATAACCATACTTCGCCCAGGAAGAATAGACAGGGAGGGGCTTCCTAGCATTGGTGAGGCCCCCAAGCACCATCTCCCCACCTTTTTTTTTTTTTTTTTGAGACAGAGTCTCTTTAGTCCGGAGCTTGCCGAGTAGGCCAGGCTTGGTGGCTCCAGGGATCCTCTTGTTTGCCTCCCTAACTCTGGGATTACTGGAATGTGCCATCATATCTGTCTGTTTAATGTGGGCTAGAACTCAAGTCACCTTGCATGGTAAGAACTTTACCAGCTGAGCTATCTTCCCAGTCCTTCTAGAAAAGTCTTTTGGATCAAAATTCAAGGAAGCCTCCAATTCTGGCTGACACCTAGAACAACATATATTTCCTAATTAGATTCCTAAATTTAATGAGGCCAGGGAAAAGGACCTAGGGACTCAGGCCTGCAAGTCAGAATAACAACTCAACGTGCATATCTTGAACACCATGCAGCAACTCTCATCTTGCATTTTCCCATTGAAGAGTTAAGTGTCATGTCTATATCCATGAGATTGGAAAGTGGCTTGAGCCAGGTTTCTCTGACTTTACATTGTTCAGGCTGTACTAGAGCATCTGCTGCCTCTTGGAGAAGTGAGTTTCTGCCCCAATAGCTCTGCTTCTAATCAAGCCACACCCATCCCAAATTCTTCAAAACAAGGGACAAGCCCCCTCTAGGCTGTGCACAGCAAAGGGTCTGTGTTCCTGGTGCTTCTTAGATGGTGTGTCCCTAACATCTGCCACTTTGGCTCTACTGCTCTTTTGTTCCCAGGATAGCTTTTCTCACAGAACTTCCCATCTGATCTACTGGAGCCTTACTCATTCCTATATATTTCTCCATAGCTTTTGTTCCATCTGTTCATTTCTGCCCCCTTAGCACCTACAACAGTGACTGATACGCAGTTGGAACTCCTTAACATATGCTGAGAAATATGGCCAACAGTAAGAGTCTGTAGCACTTAGAGAAGAATGTGAAGGTCTGTGAGGTGAGTGAGGAGGCAGTCTGGCCTCAGCAGGGAATGCTCCAGCCCCACAGGGTCCAGAACGTTCTGAAATGGGGCACCCGGATGGACAGCTTGATTCTTGTGGTTCTTGGGTTTCATTTCTTTCCTTCTTGCTTTTCCATCATTTTCCATGAACTGAGTGAAATGTCTGGTCATTTCAGCTGTTAGCTGACTGGAAAGGGTGTGTATGATAAATAGTACTGAGCCCTAAAGGGGTCCCAGGAAAAAATGGGGTTGCCCAAGTCCCACTCATGTGCACAAGCCTTCCGCCTTTCCTGGGCCCAGACCTGTTCCACCGTAGGTCACTGGAACTGCTCAGGCATCACAGCCTTGGCCCTAAGCTTCTCTTCTTTTCAGGTGAGGAGCGAGTGCCTTCAAAAGAATTCTCTCTCCCCATAGAGAGCAAGCCCCAACCTGCCATTGTCCCAGCCAGCAGGTAGGGAGCCTTGGTCTCACACCAGCTCACAGTGCCCCAGAGTAGCTGCATCCACTCACAGAGCAGGGGACATTTAACATCTGTGCATTAATAGATACTGTCTTCAGTGTCTCAAAACCAAGGGGCCTGGGGTCTGCAGGTGGGGGACCTGGGGTCTGGAGGTAGGAGGCCTGGGGTCTGGAGGTGGGGGGCCTGGGGTCTGCAGGTGGGGGGCCTGGGGTCTGCAGGTGGGGGGCCTGGGGGCTGGAGGTGGGGGCCTGGGGTCTGGAGGTGGGGGGCCTGGGGCTGCAGGTGGGGGGCCTGGGGACTGCTAGGTGGGGGGCCTGGGGTCTGGAGGTGGGGGGCCTGGGGTCTGGAGGTGGGGGCCCTGGGGTCTGGAGGTGGGGGGCCTGGGGTCTGGAGGTGGGGGGCCTGGGGTCTGCGAGGTGGGGGCCTGGGGACTGGAGGTGGGGGCCTGGGGTCTGGAGGTGGGGGGCCTGGGGACTGCAGGTGGGGGGCCTGGGGACTGCAGGTGGGGGGCCTGGGGTCTGCAGGTGGGGGCCTGGGGCTGGAGGTGGGGGGCCTGGGGTCTGGAGGTGGGGGGCCTGGGGTCTGGAGGTGGGGGGCCTGGGGTCTGGAGGTGGGGGCCCTGGGGTCTGGAGGTGGGGGGCCTGGGGACTGCAGGTGGGGCTCTAGGGCTCCAGCTCACCGTGAATGTCTAGCTCTGGCTGTCACATTGAAGTGGGCAATCTGAGCACCTGCTTTCCAAGGCCAGGGTACCCATGGCTTCTCTCTTCAGGCCCCTCCACCTGACTTTGAACTGTCATAAGCAGCCTGTGTCCTTCTGCTTCATCCAAGCCCCAGAGGCCTTGAGATTGATTGGCGCTTCAGTCCAAAGCTTCATGGTGACCGCACACTCAGCTGACCTCACCCTCTCCAGCACCAGGCTGGACTCTTCTCACACACCCCTGGCCAAGAATAACACACACACACACACACACACACACACACCCTCAGACACTCACAGATGTAGTTACACACAGGTACACATATAGTCATTTACAAATACCCACATACAAACAGACACAGACACAAACCTTCAGACACCCGCCAACACAGATCTGCAGACAGCACAGAAGTACACATACACACACATGGTCATACAAAATAGTATGACACACAGACACAGAATCATATCTAGTAACATACACACATGTACGCAGGACTGTTAGGTCAGAGGAGTAAAGTATCTGGTGGTGTTTGCCTTAACTCATACCTGAAGGCCTTGTCTACGACAAGGTTCTTAAAGAGTTTATCTGAGCTTAGAAAAGAGAAAGTTTTAAGGTCAGGTATTTTCATTTTGATCGAACTAGAGCCCTAGGGGACTGTCATACCCCTTACTTGCCTAAATCACTTATCTTTAAAGTTTTAAATTTATTTGTTTTTATTTATGTGTTGAGGGTTTTGCTTGCATGCATGTCATGCAATGTCTGTGGAGGCCAGAAGAGGGCATCGGATTCCCTGGAACTGGAATTATGGATGGTTATTAGCCACTGTGTGGGTGCTGGGAACCAAACCTGGGTCCTCCGCAAGAGGACCATCTCATCTGAGCCATCTCTCCAGCCCCAGGACTCCTTATCTTAAACAGTCCTAGCTAATTCCCAGCACTCAGGAGGCAGAGGCAGGCCGATCTCTGTGAGTTCCAGGCCAGCCTGGTCTACACAGTGAGTTCCAGGACGGTGGGGATTTAATCCCAGCCCTGGGCTGGAAGCAGAAGGGGCCTAGAGCTCATTGGCTGGCCCACCTAGTCAAATTTGTGTGAGTCAAGTTCAGGGAGATTCTGTCTCAAAAAACAAGGTGGAGAGTGGTTAAGACACCAAAAGTTGACCTTTGGCTCCATACACGTGCACACACCTGCGTGTGCACTCATATGTGAACACACACACACACACACACACACACCATTACACAAGATCCAGTTGTTCCTGGCCTAGTTTGGTTCCAAGCATTGGAGCCATGTGAATGACAGTGTGGAAGTTCGTGCTTTGGGATCCTGCGGGCTGCTAGGACGCTGTGTGAGGTGGCATCTAGACTCAGTAAGGAGAACTGTGGGTGACTTGTGATATTTACAAGCACCATAGGCTAGGGCTACAGTGACACAAACGTCACAGGTCTGTTTTCTTGTCGTCTGTGCATAGGACAGTGCAGGCTAGGGCATCATCCGTGCGAACCCAGCATTGAGGAGTTGTACTCTGCTTCTAGATGCAGAGGTCTGTGCCAGGGGCACACCCTGTTCTGCCCTTCTCAGATCCTTGGCGCACAGAGGATGTGAAGACACAACCTCCCTCTCACCTCGTTCAAGCTGGAAATGAGACCTGAAGAGGAACTGGAGAGTCCAAAGCGCTTCTCGATGGTGGTGAGGCTGCTCTTGAAGTAGGCGCTGTAGAGCAGCTGGCAGAGCTGCAGGAGGCCATGGCAAAGCACGAACACCTGGGGAACAGACAGCAGCCCTGTGACATCTCTGCTCCAGGCCTCCCCCCGGGTCTCTGGGGGCAGGGAGGCCCAGCAGCCCAAACATCCCCCACCATGGAAACAGCAACCTCACGGGACGGTTCTGAGGGAAAAATGCTATGGTGTTTCAACCTGCAGGGGACACTGCAAAAATGCTAACGATTGTTAGTTTTTTTGAGACCTTGTCTAATGTCTCCCAGGTTGATCTCTAACTCACTATGTCACTGAGGATGACCTTTTCCTCTGGGCCCCACCTCCCAAGTGCTGAGATTCTAGTCGTGTGCCACCACACTGAGTTTTTAGGCTATGTCGGAATCCAACAAACCCAGGGCTTTGTGCATGCTAGACTAGCACCTCACTGAATGAGCTTCATCTTGAACCTTTTATCAAATCTTATCACTGTTTTCATAAACAATCCACTAAAACCACAGGGAAAGCCATCTCCAAGCAAAGGCCTGACTTAGCCAGCATCAAGGGCTTTTGTCACCTTGGATTGCTCTCTGATAGTAACACAGCAATCCATGGACTGCTGTGCCCATCGACATTTCTCTTGTTCCTTGGGACAGTTGACAGCCATTCTCCAATCAGTTAAGACCACTCTAGGTGACACATGCAAGTCCTTGGTTGTGTCGGTCCGCTCCCCTGGCCTGTCCTCCAGTCCCAATCCCCATCTTCCAAGGCCCATCTCGATACTAGATATCTCCAAGATGCTACTCAGATGCAGTCCTCAAATCACCTGATGGCATGAACACCCCCATTCCTATCCTCCCACGCCTCTCAGCAGGTCTATCTTGGTCTCTTACCAGGAACATCTGCAACTGTGCTTGCTCCCCATCCCCCCGCAGACGGATGTCCAAGGCTTGTCATTGTATCTCACTTGGCCTTATACACTTTGTCCTGTGAGTACTGAGTAAATGTGGGTTCCACAGTTGACAGTGATGGATATGCATCCGTCAGGGTGGGAAGGGATTTAATGGCATCCTTAATCAACTCCAGGCTGATCTCTGGGCCCTCCTGGGATGTCTACTGTTGGCCAGGCACGAACAGATGCCAAGCCAGGAGTCCCATATCCCTAAGCAGTCCCTGGAAGGTGGCCTTCTGCATCATACTTTTCCTCTAGGGAAGGGTGAGGTGCTGTTGTGCTTCATAGTCTGTCAAGGCTCTGCTCTTAATTGGAAGTCTGGTATCTCTGAAGAGTAACTGGGACTCTGCCTTTATTTCCGTTTCCCTCTGAAACTGAGCCTACCTCTCTGCGAGGGCCCTCCCGCTAGCCTTTGGAGTTTGCTACCTGCTGGAACAGAGCATTGGCAGCCTTAAGCTTCTGACACAGTCCAGAACTCACTGAATCTCTACCCACCTGTACTCATGGCATCCAAATCTGAAAAGGTCAGTGCACTCAGGAAACTAGACACCTCTCCCAACTGCTGCCTGTCTCTGAGCCCCAACAACTACCTCCTTCCTCACCAGAGGCAGAAGACAGTCTGTCAGCCTGCCAGGAACCAGAGGTAGCTCTCCAGACTGGCCTCCCAGAGAGCCACAACTCTGTTTTCTTCCATGCATTGGAATTTTCTTAGTATTTTTTGATAAAGGCTTTTTGAAAAACACTTTGTCCCACTCTCTTTTCCAGATGGAGAAACTGAGATCCACAGAGGGCCCAGCCATAGTGCCTGCAAATCACTTTTGGAGATTTGGGGCCAATAACTCATGATAGTGGAGTGAGCCAGGTCTACGCTTGTTTCTCAACAGAGCAATGTTGGTCAGCTCCCGCCTCTCTCTTTGGTGTTTTTGAGACAGGGTCTTCCTATAGCCCCAGCTATCCTGAAACTAAATATGTACGCCAAGCTGGCCTTGAACTCATGGAGACCTGCCTGCTCTGCCTCCTGTGTGCTGGGATTAAAGGTTTGTGCCACTACGCCTGGCAGCCCCCTTCTCTTGAGCTTTTCCCAGCTTTGAGGCAAATGAGCTAAATCATTGATTCTTAAGTCAACTTTGAGTCAAAGTTACCTGCATGGATAGGGTGGGGGTGACTTTGGAATAGATGCTAAGCCCAAACCCAGATCTAAGGAACTTAAATCCGTAGAACTAAAATTCCAAACATATCTTGTGAAAAAAATTCATCTAGAAGAAACTTGCAGAAAAATGGACTACAATTCCTGGGGTAAATCCCATGTTCTGGCTCTGACCAGAGAAGGATCAGAAAGAGAAAAACAAACCAACACGGAACTCCCCTAATCCTCAGGAGCTCCCGTTGTAGGCAGAAGGACAATGAGAGCTTTCAAACAGATGGCAGGAAAGAAACGTGACGATGATGGTGAAGATGATGCAAAGTGATGAGAGTTGATGATGGTGAAGGTGTCCATGGAGGTAAAGGTAGTGATGAGGGTGAAACTGGTGGTAATGTAAAGGTGGTGCTGGTTATGGTAAGGGTGACGGTGTTCTTGATGGTGAAGATGTTAGTGATGAAAAAAGTAAAAATGTTGGTGAAGATGATGGCGATGGTAAAAGTGAGGGTAAGCAGGTATTCTAATTTCCCTTCTGTTGCTGTGATAAAACATTCTGACCAAAAGCAACTTAGGGGAGGAAAGGGTTGATTTCATCTTGCAGGTTGTAGCCCATCACCGAGGGAAGGCACCATGGGAACTCAAGCAGGAACGTGAAGCAGTGTTCCTCCTTCAGGGAGGAACACTGCTCACTGGTGCACTCTCTGGCTCAATCCAGCTCATGGTCAGCTAGCTTCCTTCTACAGCCCAAACCACCTTCCCACGAATGGTGCAGCCCATGGTGGCCTGGGCCCTCCAACACTGATTAGTAATCAAAACACTCCCTCACAGGCATGTCCATAGAACAACCAGATAAATACAATTACTCAACTGACACATTTTCCAGGTGATCCTAGGCTGTGTTAAGTTGACAGTTAATACTGACCAGGATGGAAAGTACTGGTGAAGATGGGGTGTTGGTGTTACTGTTGTTAGTGATGGAGATATTAGTGGAAGTGAATGCAATGGGGATAATAAAATGTGAAGGTGTTATTAAAGACGGTAGTAAGATGACAGTGGTGGTGAATGTAAAGGTGAAGATGGCAATAAAGGTGATAGTCAAGGTGTTAGTGTTGTTGATGATGGTGGTGATGATAGTGAAGGTGTTGTAGATGATGATGATAGTGAAGGTGTTGATGATGATAGTGAAGGTGTTGATGATGATAGTGAAGGTGTTGGTGAGGATGATAGCAAAGATGTTGATGATGATGATAGTGAAGGTGTTGATGATGATCATAGTGAAGGTGTTGATGATGATGATAGTGAAGGTGTTGATGATGATGATAGGGAAGATGTTGATGATGATGATAATGAAGGTGTTGATGATGATGATAGTGAAGGTGTTGATGATGATAGTGAAGGTGTTGATGATGATGATAGGGAAGGTGTTGATGATGATGATAGTGAAGGTGTTGATGATGATGATAGGGAAGGTGTTGATGATGATGATAGTGAAGGTGTTGATGATGATGATAGTGAAGGTGTTGATGATGATGATAGTGAAGGTGTTGATGATGATGATAGTGAAGGTGTTGATGATGATGATAGTGAAGGTGTTGATGATGATGATAGTGAAGGTGTTGATGATGATGATAGTGAAGGTGTTGATGATGATGATAGTGAAGGTGTTGATGATGATGATAGTGAAGGTGTTGATGATGATGATAGTGAAGGTGTTGATGATGATGATAGTGAAGGTGTTGATGATGATGATAGTGAAGGTGTTGATGATGATGATAGTGAAGGTGTTGATGATGATGATAGTGAAGGTGTTGATGATGATGATAGTGAAGGTGTTGATGATGATGACAGGGAAGGTGTTGATGATGATGATAGGGAAGGTGTTGATGATGATGATAGGGAAGGTGTTGATGATGATGATAGGGAAGGTGTTGATGATGATGATAGTGAAGGTGTTGATGATGATGATAGTGAAGGTGTTGATGATGATGATAGTGAAGGTGTTGATGATGATGATAGGGAAGGTGTTGATGATGATGATAGGGAAGGTGTTGATGATGATGATAGAGAAGGTGTTGTAGATGATGATGATAGTGAAGGTGTTGGTGATGATGATAGGAAAGGTGTTGATGATGATGATAGGGAAGGTGTTGATGATGATGACAGTGAAGGTGTTGATGATGATGATAGAGAAGGTGTTGATGATGATGATAGGGAAGGTGTTGATGATGATGATAGGGAAGGTGTTGATGATGATGATAGAGAAGGTGTTGTAGATGATGATGATAGTGAAGGTGTTGGTGATGATGATAGGAAAGGTGTTGATGATGATGATAGGTAAGGTGTTGATGATGATGACAGTGAAGGTGTTGATGATGATGATAGGGAAGGTGTTGAAGATGATAGGGAAGGTGTTGTAGATGATGATAGTGAAGGTGTTGATGATGATGATAGTGAAGGTGTTGATGATGATGATAGGGAAGGTGTTGATGATGATGATAGTGAAGGTGTTGTAGATGATGATGACAGTGAAGGTGCAGATGATAATGATAATGGAGGTGTTGTTGATGATGATGGGGGAAGATGTTGATGATGATAATGGTGAAGGTGTTATTGATGATGATGGTGTTGTTGATGGTGTTGATAATGATGGTGAAGGTGTTGTTGATGATGATGGGGAAGGTGTTGATGATGATGGCAAAGGTGTTATTGATGATGGTGGTGAAGGGATGATGATAGTGAGGGTGTTGTTGATGATGGGGAAGGTGTTGATGATGATGATAAAGGTGTTGATAGAGACAAAAGTGAAGGTGAAGGTGATGAGATTAGCCACCCTGGTCCTTGTTCATGGATTCAAGACACCAAAACACTTTATCTCAAAATGTGTCAGTATAGACTCAGGAAAGAGGCAATCTAACATTTAATGCCTTGCCAGACCCTCCTCCTCCGAACTTCCCCTGAAGGCGAATGCCCCTAGAACTGCCTGTAGCCCCCTCTGAGCACGTAACACATCCTTTTCCCCTGAAGGCGAATGCCCCTAGAACTGCCTGTAGCCCCCTTCTGAGCACGTAACACATCCTTTTGCCCTGAAGGCGAATGCCCCTAGAACTGCCTGTAGCCCCCTTTGAGCACGTAACACACCCTTTTGCTCGTGCTCTTGGGCAATCCCATTTGTCCATAGGATTATAGTGGCCAAATCTTGGTTCTTTTGCCAAAGTTTTCTCTAAAACTCTACACTCAGGAATATCTTGCTGTCTCTTGGACATGTCTGCGTATACATTCCCAGGACCCTCAGACTAATTACTCCTCCAATAATTCACACATTGCTTTCTCCCACAAACTTCCATTTTCTTCCATCCCTCTTTCACTCGGTTTCCCTCCCACATGGCACTTCACTCACTACCATCCACCCCATTGCCAGACCCTGCGATCTCTTCTTGGTGTCTCGCATCGGTCCCGGTCCCGCGAGTCCTGTCCTTCTCTTCAGATGCATGCTTTGGCCCAGGTCCTCACTGTTTCTTTCCTAGATTACTACAGTAATCTAGGGTAATCTAATCTCTCATGGGTCTCTCGTCTGCCCTTCCAAATCTTCTATCAAACTGCCCTAAACACAGATTTCTCAAACAAAATGCAAGCAGGTCCTGTCCAAATCCACCTCTTTGTGGCTCCCACTTCCTCTCAATACGAGGCCCTCTATAGCACAGGTCTTGCACCCTGCCTGCCTGCCTGCCTACCTCCCTCTTTGGCTGATCATATTTCACAAAGACGACAGTGGCACTATTTCCAAACCACACACGTCTCCTACAGTGTGACAGTGACATCAAGGAGAGGAGTGTGTGTTCTCTCCCTTTGGACATGGACCCACCACAGCAAATCATTCCAATGGGGAGAATGAAGCAGAAGTGCCACTGTGCCTTCGAGGCCAGGTCTTAGCTATGAGTGGAGAATCTGCCTAGGTCTTTCTCTCTAGGATCCTGAGAACTCACACATCACACTGTAAGAAGGCGTGGGCTTCATTGCTTGTGAGAGGCCACATGTTGATCTTCACTACAACTGGGGTTTCAGCCCTCGGTCACCGTCAGCTGCCAGACATGCCACCAAGTGAGCTCTGAGATGATTCCAGTCCCAACCGAAACCCAACTGAACGCTGTGCAGATTGCAGATTAGACAGCAAACTAAATGCTGCTATTGCTTGCAACACTGAATTTGGGCCTGCTTGTCACACGACACTGGAGGGCTGCAGCCCCTGTTGCAGTTCACTTTGTTTTCCCAACACCATCAACGCCATCTCTCAGCAACGCCATCTCTCAGACATCTTCTGAGCACACGCAGTGTCCCTATCTTTGTTCACAAGCTGCCCAGAACCTTCTGCTTCACTGTTGAGTATTCTTTCTGCCTTTCAGTGTCCTCTTACCTAGGATGAAGCCAACTTGTGTATCTGGTTCAAAGTTGCTTCCACAAACCCCAGCACCCCTTTGCTGACTTTTGTCCAGAGGTAGTTCAAAGGCTTGGCACATGCTGGGGACAAGAGTGTCCGCAGCAGGGGGTGACGAAGACCACGAGGCCAGGGCACTGCGTACAGGGGAAGAAATCAGACTCCACAGAAGTTGAGTTGTCATTGGATCCAAATGGAAGAGAGGAGGATGTTTCCATCCAGAGGCCACGTAGGCAAGGGTGTAGGTGGAAAGGGGCCCGGGAGAAGGAGAGTAGCTTCAGAGCTGGAGGATTCTAGTTTCTGAGCATTAAGCTCAGAAAAGACCCAATGCCCTTCATCCAAATTCGTAATGAATTAACAGGTGTGACTAATCCCTACCAATTTCCTCAGCTGTCTCATGGGAGGAAGGTGGGGATGGTGGAGAGAAAATCTGCCTCAGAGCCTTTCCTGAAATATATGCCTTTGCTATTTCCAGTAAGTACAGAAATTCCCTGTTTTCTCCCCTGGGCTACTAGGTGGGAGACTCTGGCAAGATCCTCTGGCCCCTTTCCACCTCCCTGCCCCCTCACTGCCAAGCTCACACCAGCCGTTGGCCCCTGCAGCCCTGATGGGGCTGGCCATCTCATGGGTTTCCTGTTAGGAGTACTAGTGTGGGTCTGGGACCCACATTCCAGGAGATGAAGCAGACAGTGATGGGATTTGTGGCCATAAGGGAGATAGAGGCAGGGGAAACCCCAGGAAAAGAGAACACAATAGAGTAGAGATATGGTTTCCACAGAGCTTGCTGGCCAAAGCCATGTGGAATCACAACCTCTTCATATAGATGGCATCATGAGGTCATGTCTCTGTTCAAATTTACCAAATAGCCGGGGGGGGGGGGACAGTTAGAAGTGAAAAAGAAGTGAAAAAAGAAGTGAAAGCAATCCCTTAAAGAAGCCATGGGTTGAAGAAGGTACGGGACCATAGTGGCTCAGATGTTATGGGGATAACATTACATTCTGATCAGATCTAAACCCTGAACCATGGAAGGAAATGCATGCCTGGTTCTGTAAATCTGGCCAAAAAGTCATGGTTGGGAGCTCACAGGTCGTAGGGATGAATCTTTCACTATTACATTAAAGGGGTAAAAAGAAAGAGAGAAAGGGGGAGGAAGGAAGGAAGGAAGGAAGGAAGGAAGGAAGGAAGGAAGGAAGGAAGGAAGGAAGGAAAGAAAGAAAGAAACAAAGAAAGAAACAAAGAAAGAAAGAAAGAAAGAAAGAAAGAAAGAAAGAAAGAAAGAAAGAAAGAAAGAAAGAAAGAAAGAAAGAAAGAAAAGGGCACCTGCCTTGCTGGTCTGCTCTCCGTGTTGAGGCTGTCCATACCATCTCTCCTCTTGCACTTCCAATAGTGAACTTCTCTGTAGCTTCCAGTTCTGTGCCATGAGAACTTGGGAGTGAAATGAACTACCAGGTGCTACAAAGATCACTGCTTATTGACATGCCCCAAGACCAAAGGGATTCCCTGGAGAGAACATCTGGAAATTATTGCATATTATAACCCTCCTGTGTGGATATCTGAAGGCTCTGAGAAGTCCTTCATTAAAGACCTGCTTAGCTTTGTCTAACCCAACTTCCTCCATACACCTTTGAGTATGTGTTCATGTATGTGTGTGTGTGTGTGTGTGTGTGTGTGTGTGTGTGTGTGTAGGCCTGAGGTCAAACCTGATGGGTGTTCTATTTCTCAGGAGCAATCTACCCCCCTTTTATGTGTTATGAGTGTATTGACTGCATGCATGTAAGTGCACCCATGTTATGCAATGCCCATGAAGGTCAGAAGAGGGTACTGGATCTCCTGGAACTGGTGTTGCAGATGGTCGTTAGCCATCATGTGAGTGCTGGGATTTAAACCTGGATCTGCCGAGCCATCTTTCCAGCACCTGTTTTTTTTTAATTATTTTTAATCCTCTGTGTGTGTGTGTGTGTGTGTGTGTGTTTGGTGTGTGTGTGTGGGTGTGTGTGTGTGTGTGTGTGTGTACTCACTGATTCATGCATGTATCTGTACACATGAGTGCAGGTGGTCATGGAGGCCAGAGGCCTCAGAACCCATGGAGCTGGGGTTACAGTTGGTTGTGAGCTGCCTAAGGGTGCTGGGAATTGACCTCTGGTCCTCTGGAAGAGCAGTAAGTGCTGTGCACCATTGGGCTAGCTCTCTGTCCTTCACTCTGAAACAGGTCCTCATGCTTGCAAAGCCAGCTCTTCACTAATTGCACTCCCGGGACATCCCACCTACCCCAATACTTCCTTACCAATGAAACTAGGAGCTCAACCCACCACGTATAACAGATGCCAGAACTTTCCAGAATATTTTAGAGAAAGATAATGTGTTTCAAAAGGAACAGAAAACAAAGACGCACTGCAAGGATGGTGACCACTTTCTGACTTCCTACTTAACTTCCTCTCCTGAGCCTTTCTTATTTCCATAGATTATCCAATGCATTTGATTCATCGTCCATTGATATTTCCCAACAGACTATAGATTTCCTGGAGGAAAGATTACTAGAGTGTCTTAGAGCAAATAATCCCCAGTAATTGAAGCAATGCTTCGCTTATAACCGACACTTAGTCCTTGTCAGGCAAGCAGTGCATCTGGAATAGTCAGCCATCTAAGGCACCACCTAGGGTGGTGGTAACTCAGCCAGCTCTTCAGTTGTCTATCAACTTCCCCTGACATAGCTGCATTTTATAAGACACAGCTCAGCTGTGTCACTCACTCACCTGGCTCGGTTCTAAACTGCTTTTGAATATGTCTAAGCCTAGACTAAGAAGTTAAAGATTTGCAACTGTGTCTGCAGGGATTTTCAGATGGAGTTGAAATAATCTACGTGATATTTATACAGGTAGAATTTACATTTAAAGTCTGTGCATTTTATTATATGCAACAAGGTTGACTAAAGGAAAATTCCTTTGAAGAAAGATTCACAACCATGAAGGTATTCAAAATAGTATTCTGATGTTTTGAAGGGCATTCCATAAACAGTTTTCTGTTTTTTTTGTTTTGTTTTGTTTTGTTTTGTTTTGTTTTTTGTTTTTGTAAGTAGGAGCACTGGCAAAGTTATGGAAATAAAGTTGTTTATTCGGGGGGCCTATTTTGAAAGGTTCAAAACTCATGTAAATATTTAGATGTGTGTGTGTGTGTGTGTGTGTGTGTGTACACATCACTCTTGAAGGTACATCTCACAGACAAGGTTGTTTCAAGCTGGGAAACACTCTTGCAGGGCAGGGTGCAGGGAGGCAATCAGGCCTCTAAATGGGAAGGTCAGGCTCACAGCCCCATTCCTCAAGCCTAACAAACACTCTGAAGGAAAGTGGAGGGGAAGGGAGCACAGAGACATTGGAGTGGCCATCTTTCTTCTTGTTCAAAGGAAACATTTACTATCTTCGCCAAAGAGCTAAGAAAGGCTGAAAAGGAGCTGAGATGCCAAGTGAGAGAAGAGAGATGGCTCCCAAGCCCAACCAAGTTTCAGTGACATGTGGAAGATAACCACAGAGCTGGATCCCAAGGACTAGCAGGCGTCTCCAGCATCGGAATAAATGGAAAGTGTCAAAAGACACCTAGACATTCTTCATGCGTTCATCACTTTCTTTTCCAAAGTAGAAGCTAATTATTGGCTCTGATGTTGCCCACCTCTGATTTTGTCCACACAGATAGACAGGTAGAAATGTTACTCCCTATGACCACTGGATGGGACTTCACTGGGTTATTCGAGATACTGATTTAGGGGCTGGAGATATGGCCTAGGGGTTAAGAGTGCCAACTTCTCTTGCAGATGACCCAGGTTCGATCCCCAGCACCCACATGGTGGCTGAGAACCATCTTTAACTCCAGTTCCGACACCCTCTTCTGACCTCTGGCGGCATTGCATGACACGGGTGCACAAACCTACATGCAGACAGTACATTCATACACATACAAAAATAAATAAAATTTTAAAAAACTTTTTAAAAAGATACTGATTTAGAGCCAGGAGTGGTGGCGCATGCCTTTAATCCCAGCACTTGGGAGTCAGAGGCAGGGGATCCCTGTGAGTTCAAGGCCAGCCTAGTCTACATAGTGAGCTCCAGGCTAGCTAGGAATAAAGGGAGACACTGTCTCAAAAAGACCAAAAAAAAAAAAAAAAAAAGATACTGACTTCGAGCCCAGGGACAGGAAGAGCATCAGGAGAGAGCTGACTTCAACGCAGCTTGGGTTTGGAACCAGAACATCTATCCCTAAGTGACAGCTGTCTACTTCCCAGTCAGACTCTGTCATGGTGGACTAAATGGAGCAGTTCTTCCCAAGGGAGTGAGGAAGGAGAGGAAGGACGGAGAGAGAAAGGAAAGAAGGAAGGAGAAAAAAATCCTTTATACAGAGAAGCCTTTGTCTTCACAGGGACGCAGGGAGGGCTCAGGTATATGTTAGGGGTGCCCTAGAGTTCTCTGCTGACTGCTTTAGCTCCTTTGACATTTGGAAGACAAAATTTGGCCTCCAAGAGAGCTTCAGAGGTAGTCTGTAAAGAGCTTGCCTAAGCAATCAATCTCCAGAATCACATAAAAATACCAGATGGAGTGGTGTGTGTTTGTACTCCAGCGCTGGGGAGGCATGGACCCAGGGCCCAGTGAAAGAATGTCTCAGAAAGACTAAGTAGATGGCTGTCCCAAGGAAGAACGTCTGAGGTTGGCCTCTGGCCTCCACACACCTATACACACATGTGCACCTGCACATAAAAATGCACACATATACACATGCATAATGCACATGTACATGCACACACACACACACACACAGAGTCTCAGAGATGATTCTTTTCCTAATCTCTCTCTAGGTTGAAGCTGATTGTAACCCAGGCAGGCAGGAACACCTCTGAGAGGAATGCACCTTGGGAAAGAGAGATGCAAACTGCACTGAGCACCCAGCTAGGCATGCAAACCACACTGAACACTGAGCTAGGCGTGCAAACTGCACTGAACACCCAGCTAGGTGTGAGCAGCTCTGGCTTGTGGGAGCTCCTCAGCTCCATCAACTGGAAGCGAAAATCTGTTCATATTTCTTTGCACTTTTAATTTTTTGCCTTTATGTTGAATCAAACCATCACCCAGCATAGAAGGGGTCAGAGCAACAAGCCCAGCCTGCGCTCAGCTCTGGCTCACTCACTGCCAGTCCTGCAGGCCAGGGGTGTTCACACCCAGCTTCTGCTGTTTACATGCACAAATCCCAAGATGCTGTGGCTGTTTTTGCTCTGCCACTTCAGTGCACACTCCAATATGGAAGAGCAGTCCGCTCATTTAGACTTACTCTCCTAGCTCGTCCCACTCCTTTTAACTTCTACTAGTTCTGCCACCCCATTTTGAGGGAAGCAAACTGAAAGCCATAGGAGCAGGACTTGCCCCTGGAAGTGAACCCCCTCTACCCAATAGTGGCCTTGATTCGGAAGGGAAAGGGTACTTGTGTTTTCCCTGGGGCCAAGGCCCGTTTGACACTGGCCCCTTCCCCAGAGTGTAGCCTTCTGTCTCACACACCTGCAGATCCTATACCTGCTGCCACTGAGGCTGTGCCAGGCCTCCAACTCCCACCACTGGACATCGCATGAGGGAATTTACAAGCCTATCTCCTCCCTCTGTCCTGTCCATCAATATTTCCAAACTGTTGTCTGTTCTGCACAAATTACTGAGGTCTTTCATTCATTCAGTCTCTCTCCCTTTTAATTGCTTCTGTTGTCTTTTTATCATCCTTAATCATTATTTTCATTGCATTGGGGATTCTGGAGCCTAGAAGAGACAAACATGTGCTCAGTCTGTCATCTCCGATGACAAACTCAGTCTATTTCCTGATATTAAGTCCAGCAGACAATATCATTCCACCCTTACTTTTTCATGAGAAAAAGGCTCCAAGAAGCATATTCAACAAACCCTTCATAGACTGGAAATATCCTGTGTGGAAAATGCATTCACTGCACCTAACAGACCAAACACTGGAGGTTCACCTCATCTGCTGTACATCCTCAGGACACATACATTAGCCTATGGTGGTCAGAATCATCTGTAAAGACTATGTTACAATAAAGTATTGGATTTTTATATAGTTTCCTGAATACTGTGGTGAAAGGGAAAAATAGAGTGATGATATGGGTGTGTTTCCCACCACAGTGGTGTCAAAAATTCATAAAGAGGAATTGGAGAGATGTCTTTGCATTAAGAACACTGGCAGTTCTAGTGGAAGACCTGGATTTAATTCCTAGCATCCACATGGCGGCTAGCAACCATCCTTAGCTCCAGTTCTAGGGAATCCAACGTCCTTTTTTGCCTTCCATAGGCATTGTATGACATGGGTTCACTTACATACATCTAGGCAAAGTACACATGAAATAAAAATAAAAGTATAAATAAAATATTTTTTAAAAAATCATTAAGAGACCATCTTTTATATTCTCAGCATGGACTGAGCTGTCAAACCAAAATGTAAACACAGACCCTTTCTACTCCCCTCTGCACTCAGTCCTGATACCTCAGGCATTTGGCTGAATCTTCCAGGGGGGGAGGTGAGCCTCTGACTGTAGGCACACTGCCTGATAGCGGGATGGCTCTAGATGTCTGCACATCTCCACTTACATTCCTCTGACAACAGCTTATTCGCAGTCCTGGCTGGCAGCTCACCAGTGGGTAAGCACTGGGACATGAGGCTCCAAATTGAAGGGGCCTCTTGCAAGGGGGGCAAAGAGATTTCCCAATGTTGTCAGAGATCCAGAAGGTGGGAAAGGGAAAGGGACTGAGTTGGCACTTCTGATACCCACCTGAGAGGCCCCTAGAGTTGGAAGACAGAGGGTGAATCCTTCTCTGTGTCTTTCCAAAGGATAAACAAAGCAAAGCCAAGAACTGGACATATCCTAGGATGGAAGGCTCTTCCAGCCAGCTGTGTTCCTTATGCCTCCTGTACCTTCTGCAGGGCGTAGCCCAGCACTCCATAGGGGAAGGTCTTTTCACAAAGTGATTCAGGAAATCAAGTATGTTCCCAGGCAGGAAGAATGCCTGAACAAGATAACACTCAGAGATTTAAAATAGCCAGCCCAGGGTCAAAGTTGGTATTCTTCTCAGTAGAAATAATCCAAGGTAGCTTTAGTATTGTTATGAACTAGAAAAGGCCTTTGATAGGACAGTGTCCTGTTGGTCCTTGGAAGTAAAAACATCAGAACCATCTAAAAAAAAAAAAAAAACACATAGGCTACAAAACATCTCCTTGTTCCTTCCCAGGGAGATAAACAATTTGGAGAACTGGGCCTGGGATTATATTACCATGCCTAGAAATGATCTTTGTAAGATGGGGTCCTGGGGTATCCTTGGAAGTAAAAAGATCAGATCACTGTAGAAATGAAGTGTATAGTTGTCTGTGCTGAGTCCCTGCTTTAAAGATAGGGCATAAACGAGAGACAAGGTCGAGCTTCCCGCCTGTAGCACCGGGAACCCTGACAGGCCCCTTGTGCTGGCCGTTCACGGCTGCTCTGGTCCTTGCCTGGGGACTCACTCCCTGTCTGAAGCTCAACAGGAGGAGGTGAGGTGGACTGCTGGCTGGAGAGGGAAAGATTGGGGGGGGGGGTACACAGCCGACCAAAGCTCAAGAAGTTGCCTGACAGCAGGGTCTGCGGATCTGTACTTTCACAAATTTGAAGAAAAAAAAGTTCTGGAGAGGATGAAATATGAGCGAGTGAGACCAAATGGATCTATCACACTAACTAGAAATAGGGTTTCTTGGAAAAATAAACACTTTAAAACAAAATGATCATTGACACTTATGTAAATATATTCTGAAAGTCTTTTTTTTTAAGCCATGAAAGCATTCTTTAACAGAGCAAGTGTCATCTTGTCTTTGGAGAAGTTGTCCGAGTCACTCATTAGGTTGAAATGAAACCCAATTCGGAAACGTGCTTTGAATGCCTTTATGGCCAGAAAAAGGACATTTAGACCATGTGAATATGGAAACTGCTAGTTTATATCCTTCCTTGTCTTTGTTCTGATAACAAGATGGGATGTCAATATTTTTTCTCACATCCTGGAAGGGTTTGAAGATAAAGATAAAGCCCTTCCCTTCCTGGCTTTAAGGAAAGGGCAGCCAGTTTTTCAAAGTGAGACTTAGGAACATGAACATGGTCTCACAAGAGCCCATGACCTTAGGAGCTGACCTCAAGGGAGGGGTCCCATGGCCCGGTAAGCAGGCGGTGGCTGCTGCTGGGAAACTCTGAGGAGCGGCATCTGGGGTCTGCACATCATCTTGATTCTCTGTTACTATTTCTATCTCTACCTGTCAGGGTTGGCATGCTGTCTCTTCTATACAGGCAGCACATAATAAATGCTCAGCAAGTCCTTGAGGAACTAGTTAATCTCACATGACCTCTGAGAGGTAAGAATGACTCCTTGTACCTGTGGAGGAGGTGATTAAGGCGCAGGGGAGCTTGCAAGACTATCTCATTTTGCAATTGGCAAATGATAGCAGCCCACAGACACCAAGTCATACTACCATCCTTCTGTTCCATTGCTACACTTACGAGGGTTTAGGGGAAGGAGGCACCATAGAATTGCTTTTGTGGAAGTTGTCAGTGCCTAGTCACTCCCCTCCATGGAGTCTCTAAAAGTCACTTTCCCCAAGTTCTCCAGGGTTTTCTTCTTTTCTGCCTTCCTTCCAGCTAATTCAACAGGGTTCAACAGTGGAATGTGTGATGTGTTCTCACTAATACTCTAGCTGTCTTGCTGTCCTCCAAGAACCATGGTAGAAGCCCTCTTCTCTCTACCTGCTGCTGCTACCCAGGCTGGCCTTGGCCCCTCTGCACACAGTTTCCTTTGTTCTCTCTCCATCTGCCCATGGGAACTTGGCTCTTGCTTGAAGACCTCTCTCCTCAAAATGACTTCCTCTCAAATGCGCTCCTCGTATTTCAATGGACTCTGTATTAGCCCCTCAAGACTACCCCACCCCTAATCTCCACAGTCCTTTCTCCATTCTAATTCTTCCATCTACCTCCAAAGCCAAAGCTCAAACCTGCCACACTCTTCATCTGCTTTGAGAACCAATTCCAGCCACCAGCAGCTCTCATCTGTGAAGACCTCTTTCTCACTTCCTTTTTAATATATATATATACATATATATTTGGTCTTTTTGAGACAGGGTCTCCCTGTAGCTCCAGCTGTCCTGGAACTCGCTATGTAGACCAAGCTGGCCTTGAACTCACGAAGATCCACCTGCCTCTGCCTCCTGAGTGCTAGGATTAAAGGCATGCACCATCACACCCGACTTCACTTCCTTTTTAAAAAAATATTTTATTTTTTTTAATTTTATGTGTATGACTGTATTGCCTGCATTATACAAGTGTACCCGTGTTGTGCAATGCAGGTGTAAGTCAGAAGAGAGCATCAGATCCCTGGAACTGGAGTTATAGACAATTGTTAGCTGCCATGTGGATGCTGGGGAGTCAAACCTGGGTCCTCTACAAGAGCAGCCAGTGCTCTTAACTGCTGAGCCATCTTTCCAGGCCCACTTCTCACTTTCTATGTCTGTTCTCTCCTCCTTCCTATCTAATCTTTAAACAGCCAGAGACATCTTGCAAGAAGTCTTATTGAAGTATAACATTACACAGAATTGTACTTGTCATGAGTACAGCTTGAAAGAAATTCCCAAGCTGGTTATACTTGATGCAGATCAAAAGTAATCATTACCTAGATTCCCAGAAGTTCCTAGGCAACCCCGGCAGTCACTACCTGCCTCACCTCCAGAGGAGCAACTGCCCTTGTGCTCTGTAGAATAGGAATCGTGGGTGTCAACACCATCTGAAAATGGAGGCCAGAGCCTGCTGTGACAGGGACAAGCCTGTGGCTTCCCAGCACCATGGATGAAGACCCAGCCCACAGGGCTCTACCTACTCTAGCTTTCAACTGCTTTCCCCTCACTCTGAGGTCCCATCCCACCTTCATTCCGAGTGTCCACAATGTGTAACCAAGTGCAAAGAGCATGGCCACTTCAGAGGAAGTGCTGTCTTGGTTTGACGCAACAGATGATGAGGGATGTTTCCCCTTCTTGGGGGACTCTCCAATCCTGTCCCCTCTTCCAGTGTGTGTATGTGTGTGTGTGTGTATGTGTGTGTGTGTTACGTGTGTATGTGTATGTATGTGTGTGAATGTGTGTATATGTATGTATGTGTATATGTGTGTATGTATGTGTGTATGTGTGTGTATATGTGTATGTGTGTGTATATTTGTATGTGTGTACATGTTTGTGTGTCTGTGTGGGTATTTGTGTGTGTATGTTATGTGTGTATGTGCGTGAATGTATATGTATATGTGTTTATATGTGTATTTATGGGTATATGTGTGTATGTGTGTGTATATGTGCATGTGTGTATGTGTCTGTGTATCTGTGTGTGTATGTGTGTCTATGTGTGTATATGTATGTATGTGTATGTGTGTAGTGTATATATGTGTGTATGTGTATATATGTGTGTATGTGTATATATGTGTGTGTATGTGTATGTATGTGTGTGTATGTGTGTGTATGTGTATGTGTGTCTATGTGTGTGCATCTGTGTGTGTATGTATGTTGTGTATGTGTGTATGTGTGTATGTGTGTGTATGTGTGTATGTGTGTATGTGTATGTGTGTGTTTGTGTTGTGTGTGTATGTGTGTATGTGTGTATGTGTGTGTAGGTGTATGTGTGTGTAGGTGTATGTGTGTGTGTCTGTATACATGTGTGTATGTGTATGTGTCTGAGTATGTGTGTGTATGTGTGTGTGTATGTGTGTATGTGTGTATATGTGTGTATGTGTATGTGTATGTGTGTATGTGTGTATGTGCATGTATGTGCATGTGTATGTGTCTGAGTATGTGTATGTGTGTATGTATGTGTGTAAGTGTGTATATGTGTGTATGTGTATGTGTATGTGTACGTGTGTATGTATGTGTATATGTATGTGTATGTGTATATGTGTGCGTATGTGTGTATGTGTATGTGTATGTGTGTGTTTGTGTGTGTATGGTGTGTGTGTATGTGTGTGTGTTTATGAGTGTGTATGTGTGTGTTTATGAGTGTGTATGTGTGTGTATGTGTGTGTGTGTGTGTGTGTGTATGTGTTTCTTATCTTTGAGGCAGTGTCTTCCACTGACTGATTAGACTGGCTGGCCAGCGAGGCCCAGGGACCCTCTGTCTCTGTCTTGTTGGCACTGGGATTACAACTTGTGCATCACCACACCTAGCTTTTTATTTTAACCCCATATCATGATGGGGATTGGACTCAGCGCTTACAGGCACATGGCAAGCACCTGACTGACTGATCTAGCTCCCCCCCAAGTCTTCTTCCTTCGGGGCACTGAACCCAGACTGCAGGGACCACCCCCATGAGTGTTTAGGGACCTACAGCAATCCTGGCAGCCAACACATACCTGTCAGCAGCAGGAAGGGAGGAAAGTGATCAGGAAGCAGGGCGCAGTGGCGAGGAAGCAGCAGTCCTCTCCAAAAATGATAAATGACCAGGGAAAGGGAAAGAATAAATGCCAGCGAGTGACCCCACTGGCTATATAAACATCCAACAGAGAGTGCACATCCAACTATCAAACTGGGTTGTAAATCACTAATGGAAACAGGTAGTTCCCTTTTGTTGTATTCAAGTTCTAGAAGCATGGAAATTTACTTTGCAGATTCTTGTAGATTCTTTCACTTTCTTCAGAATCCCCGAGGCCAGTTGTAGCTACAGCTACCAAGAAATTCATCTCTGAGTGGGGGGGTCGGGGTGGCAGGGTGGGATTGAAGCCTTGGATTTTGTTTTGACTCTGAGTCCAGCAGGTTTGTTTTAACACACAACGGGCTGCAGATGGTTCTCTGGGCAGGAGGAGCAGAGCCTATTAGGCCCTGCCTGTGGGGCGCCCAGCAAGGAGCCAAGCAAGTTCTATCCAAAATGAGTAGGTTTGCTTTGGCAGGATGGGAAAGACCCTTAACTCAGGGAAGCCCCTACCCAGAGGCAGCCTGTGTCCACCCACGACCCACACAGCCTCTGCAGCCGCAGCTCCCGGGAGCTTCTGATAAACCTCAACACACTTGTTGGTCTGAGGAACAGTTTCAGGAATGTGTAACGGGTCCCTAATCTGTGGATGAGCCATGAGGAGAGAACTCACATGAGGGCATGCAGACATCTGTTGATCTTTCCTGTGAGTGGGTCCCTCCCCTCCTCACAGGTATCCTCTTCCTCCCAGGACCTCATTACTTCAAACATGATGACAATCTCCTGAAAGCTGGGTCCCATATAGAGCAGGTCCACTCCAGCCAAGAGAAGATACTCAGCAAAATAAAACAGGAAGATCTAACATGCATCGGGGCCGACTGCCCCTCCACAGGAAGATCATCCCACTTATGTGTTTCTTCCTTTATGTTTCTCTGGAAGCAAGAAGGATGGTAGGGGAGAAGCTCTTGGTACAACATTTCAGTCTCTAACCCATCCAACACCTCAAGAGAAAGAAACGTCTTCCCTCCACTAGGCTGCATGTGGAATTCGGTCACGTGTGACACAAAGACATTGAACAATGACACCTTCCCTCTTCCCTCCATCCCTCCCTTCCTTCCTTCCTGAGGCCCAAACTCTGGGGCCTTGTGAATGCTAGGCTGAGCTATATCCCCAGCTCCCTAAAAGTCCTATTCCATCATCTCTCCAACTTTTTTCTCCTTTTCTCTATGGCTGAGGCCCTACTGCTGAACTCCATGATTCTCTGGCAGGTGGAGGGCCTATCTGACATGGAGCCATGGACACCTCCCAACAACCCACCTACTAAAGAGGCCACATGTCAGATGCCCTAGCTTGTCTGTAAACTATGACTGTTGAAGTCAAGGATCTGAACCCTGACAACGGGACTTGAGTTCTCACAATGTTTATGATTCAATCCAAGTTGAGTCTTTGATCTGGTTTTTGGATGGATGGACGTCTGCACGTGTAGCTCTGCTCAGACGTGGCCACTTTATCCATTGAAGGCTGCCCCAGGAGGACAGGTGCCCAAGCCATCTGCTTTGTCTTCTGTGGTCACTCCCACCTAGCAGATGGCCTAGTGCACCTGCTTGAACCAAGAAGCCCCTATGTTAGTTACTGAACAAGGCCTTTTAGAGGCAAATTCCTATATTAACATATCTTCAAAATATCCTTTCATTGTTTTCTTTCTTCAGCCAGAATTGTTGGAGAAAGCTGAGCATGCCCAGAAGCCTTCCTGAGCACCATTTTTACGACACAAACTGAGCATGCCCAGAGGTGTTCCTGAGCACTATCTGTGGGATACAAGTTGAGTGTACCCAGAAATATTGCACTTGTCTTTAAGAGGCAGGTTCAGTGTGTCAGGAGATTTTGTCTGCCATTTTAAGACCTCAAACAAGTCACCGAGCTAGCAGGCCCCAAAATGTGCCTACCAATTTTCCTTCTTTTTATTATTTTTTATTTTATGCATATGAGTGTATTGCATGCATGTACGTAAGTGCACCTGTGTCATGCAATGGCCATGGAGGTCAGAAGAAGATGTTAGATTTCCTAGAACTGGAGTTCAGATGGCTATTAGCTACTGGGAATCAAACCTTGGTCCTCTTCAAGAGCAGCCAGTGCTCTTAAACACTGAGCCCTCTGTACACCCCCCCTCCCGTTTTCCTTCTTGAAACATGACCTTGAGTAAATCACAGTCAGAAACATACTCCTTCACTGAGCATGTTCAAAAAGGTGTGTGCACCCAAGATACTTTCCCACATGAAAATAAACAGAGTCCCCAGTCAAATCGCCACGCTTTGTTCAAGGGAGGGCTTGGCTTAGAACCAACTCCACACTTTCGATCCTTACCTGCTACAGAGAACACATCTCTCTGGTTCTTGGCTATGTTTGTTCTGGCTTCTCACTCAAGATGGGAAGCTGTCTCTGCCCTTGATCATTTGTTTCTGGACTTTTCCGGACAGGGGCTGTGTCTTCTGTGACCTCATCTCTCTGATTTTCTTTGGCATATCATGTCTCTTTTTCCCACTCTATTCCCTCTGACTCCCTCTTCTCCTCCTCCTGAAATGGCCATCCTGTCAACTTTACAGGGTTTGGAGTTCCCCAGGAGACACACCAACTGAAGAGCAAAGACCCACCCTGAAGGTTGGTGGTGCAAGCCCATGGCCTTGAGTCCCAGACTAACTTAAAGAGGAGACAGATGTGGAATACCTGAAGTCATTGCTCTTCTGCTTTCTGACCATGTGACCAACCACCTCATGGCCCCACCCCATGCTTTCCCCACCATGATGGGACTGTATCCTCAAACCGGGAGCCAAGTAACCCCTGCCTTCCTAAAGTTGCCTTTTGTCAGAAATTGTGAAGCAGTGAGAAAAGTAACTAATCTACCCTTCCTCTTCAGAGGAGTGAGGAGAGAGAAAGAGAAGGAAATGTTTGCAGGGTCTGCCTACCAAGAGTAGTGAAACTGAACGAGGCCTGAGAGGATGAGGGCATCAGTCAGCACCACAGAAACCCCATGTCCTCTCTCAGGAAAGTTTCATGAGGTGCCAGGCTGAAGTGATAGAAGAAAATGCAGAAGTAAAGCAAGGAGTTCAAGACGTGCTTGCATCTTCCCATGTGGGTACCCTGCCTGATACCTACAACCCTCTGGCACTCCTTCCCAACCCCTCACACCATGGCCCCAAGGTTCAAAGGAGTGGGACTTGGTGATCCCCATCCTTTCTGGGATTGGTTATATAGGATACAAGGGCTTAGCATCATAAAATGTCCAGGCACTGGGCTCTAAGACCAAAGTTAGGTACAAAGCTGACATCTCAGAACCTCTGTTAACGAATGTTTTACTTGAACGCTCTGACCTCAGCTTCCCAGACAATTTCCCCTTTCCACATTATCTGGAGATAAAAGGATGTTGATGCGCAACCAGCCTGTGTCCTAAGTGCCCCTGGAGAGCCTGCAGGCTGTTCCTTCTTGACTAGAAGGCACTACATTCTTCTGGCTCAGAGAGATCTCCAGACCTGTGGTTCACAGCCTGTGGCTTTGGCCTGAGCCACAGTAGAAAGCTTGAGGAGGCCTTTGTTGGCCAATCTAAACCCCCCACCCCCTCCCACCCAATTCCTCCACTCATTACAACTCCTATATTAGAAGTTCAAATTACTGGGATGGAGAGATGGCCTAGCATGCCGACTGCTCTTGCAGAGTACCCGGATTCGATCCCCAGCACCCATATGGCTGCTGAGAGCCATCTTTAACTCCAGTTCCAGAGGAATCCGACACCCTCTTCTGACTTAGGCAGCATTGCACGACACGGGTGCACAAACCTACATGCAGACAGTACATTCATACACATAAAAATAAATTAAAAAATTAAAAAAGAAAGAAGTTCAAATTACCTGGAAGCCGGAGTTGAGTACCAATTACATCTCGCCAATCACTCTAATAAGTGCCGTGACTACAACCATAACACAGTCACTGCAGTACACTCTGCATGTGGGTTGATGGCTCCAAGTATGTTCACCTCGTGGACGATGGTCCTGAACTTTGGGGTACATCAGAATTACCTAGAGGGCTTACTGGTACACCATGCTGGTTCTAGCACACCCCACTTGCCATTCAGCCTGAGATGGGCCATGAGAGAATTTGCCTTTACAAACTCCTGTGTGAAGTAGATAGCTCTGGCCCAAGGACATTTTGAAAGCTACTACCATAGAGTCAAAGTAGATATTCCTGTGCCTAAGTCCTTCCATCCTGACATCTCTCTGCTGGGGAACAGGGCAGCTAAAGGGTGAACTCATTCTCTGGGGGTAACAATCTATGAGATTAGTCTGGATTATCTTTGCACCCCTCTTGGCTATCTGGGCATGGGGAGTCCTCACAATGAGGGCTGCATGGTGAGTGGGGGTGAGCACCCCATAACTGGTCCACTTCCTCCAACTTCGCCTCACTTAGAGTCCCTGAAGACAAGTGCCGGGGAACGTGGTTGTCTTATCTGCACCTGGTTGGTTTTGGCTGGGATTTCTCCGTGCAAGCCTCTAGACTTCTGAATGAAATCATCAATAAGCATCTTTAGATGGGAAAAGATAACCTAAGCAAATGCCTGACACCTACCAGCTGCCATCCTAGGAATGGCAGACATGAGCTCACCCACCTTTCCACCACCACCTGCCCATTCGAGTCTGCACCCCCAGGGGCCTGTGCCCTTAGAAGTGGGTTAGCAACCTAAGGACCAGGCGGCAAGACTTTGATAGCAGGCTGATCTGTGTGGCTTGGCAAAGTTGGGGTAGAAGAAAACAGACTCTGGTCACAGCATTTCCAAACTAAAAAAAAAGAAAAAAAAAAAAAAGGAATAGAAGCCAGAGCCAGACATTCAACAGACAGGGAATGTATACTTTATTGAGCACATGAGAGATGCCGACAGAGAAACTCCTCTCAAGAAAAGGATTTCTCTGCCACCTCATGGGGGTGGGGCAAGGTTTATCCCCATGGGTACAGCTGGAGTATGTCTGGTGCCAGAGAACTTATCCAAGATCCCTCTGGGTGAGTTGAGAGATTTCAAGATGCTAAGCTGCCTGCCATCTTTAAGGATGGAGAGAGGGGCCAAGGAATGTAGGTGACTGGAGAAAATAAGAAACAGGGCTTTCCACTGCACCCTCCAGGGGCCTGGCTCTCCCAACACTGAACAATCAAGGCCTCCAGAGCTGTAAGATATAAACTCACATTTTTTAAGCCACTACACCTGGGATCATCACGGCAGCAATAAGAAACAAATACAGCCGGGCGCGATGGCGCACACCTTTAATCCCAGCACTGGGGAGGCAGAAGCAGGCCGATCTCTGTGAGTTCAAGGCCAGCCTGGTCTACAGAGTGAGCTTCAGGCCAGCTGGGACTAAAGGGAGACCCTGTCTCAAAGATCCAAAATAAACAAACAAGAGAAACAAATAGGAATCTCAACTCAAAGATACTGTTCCTCTGCCTCACTGCCTTCATTCATGACGGCCATTTTCCTTGCAGCAGATGCTAAACAAAATTCGGGGGTGGCTTACAGCACCCACCTGCACTGGGCCCAACAGACCTGACCAACTCGGCGTCGCCACGACCAAATTCTGGCTGGTTGCTGAAGGCATGGCAGCCAATTAACTAAGACGTACCCAACTCTGTTTGACTGGCCAAGCTGTGACCAGTTAAGTCTTTTCCCTCTAAAGGCTCTGATTATGTATGTGGCTCCAGCTCTCAGCACCTGCTCTGACTGTGAACTGCTAGATTTCCCAGTCGTTTTCATTTTGTTCTTTGCTCAAATAAACTGCTTAGCATAATCAGCCCAAGGACTTCTCCTGAGCCAAGGACCACACCTTCTCTTACAGAAGTGTCAGTTGTCTGCTCAGCCCCCTTATGAAAACAGTTTATTGCTTGTTTTTGTTTTTATTATTTTATGTGTATGAGTGTATTACCTGCATGTGTGTGAGTGCACCTGTGTCATGGAATGCCTGAAGAGATCAGAAGAAGGCGTCCAGATCCCCTAGACCTGGAGTTACAAGTGGTTGTTAGCTGCCACGTGGGGGCTGGAATTCAAACCCAGGGCCTCTGCAAGAGCAATCAGTGCTCTTAACCACTGAGCTATCTCTCCAGCCCCATCAAGTTGACATTTAAAACTAACCACATCTGATAAGAAGCAGAATTGTCGAACCAGATGGTTTTTAACTCTGTGAAGGATCACCAAAAAGCGTCCAGCAGCAGCTGCACCACTTCATGGTCCCATCAACGACACAAGAGTTCCAGATCTTCCATGTCTTTCACAACACTGATTTTTGTTTGATTTTTCATAGTTTGAATCATGGTGGGTTGTGAGGGGATTGATTCATTGTGGGTTTGGTCCATCTGCACTTCACTGGTTATCAGCGATGCTCAGCACCTTTGATCATTTTGGGGGAGATGCATACTCAGCCTTTGTCAATTGTTCATCTGGGTTTATGTTGCTGAGTTGTAGGAGTTCTTTACAGAGTCTACATATTAATCCTTATTGCATATAGGGTTAGCATATATCTTCTCCCCATTCCTTAGATTCCCTTTTCACTCTGTTGGCTGTGTCATTTGATACACAGAATTTTTTTTTAATTCTATGTAATGCAATTTATCAATTTTTTTAAACTCAGCCCTGGCCCAGGCCTCCTGGCCAGTGTCTTTTTAAAAAATTTTTATTCTTGTATGTGTATGAATGTACTGTCTGCATGTAGGTTTGTGAACCCCTGTTGTGCAATGCTGAGGAGGTCAGAAGAGGGTGTCGGATTTCCCTGGAACTGGAGTCACAGTTCTCAGCTGCCATGTGGGTGCTGGGAATCGAACCCAGCTCCACTGCAAGAGCAGTCAGCGCTCTTAACCACTAGACCATTTCTCCAGCCCCACAATTTATCAATTTTAACATACATTTTCTGTACTTTGGGCATCATATTCAAGAAAGCTTTGCTAGATCTCCTGTTACACAGTTTTACCTCCATGTTTTCATTCCAGTTTTTAATATCTAAGTCTTTGATCCATTTGAATTCATTTTTTCTATGGCTGCACATCATGTGGTCAGTGTAACTTACGCTAGCAGTTCTATGAGGTGCAGCTTTTTTCTTGTTAGACACTAGCTCTTGGCTGCCTTGGGGTACTGAGCTGAATTTTATTACTTCCCCTCTCAAGCTAGGGCTCTGACTCTACGCATGCATGTGATCTCAACTCCACACGCATGTGATCTCAACTCCACACGCATGTGATCTCAACTCCACACGTATGTGATCTCAACTCCACATGCATGTGCTCTCAGCTCCACATGCATGTGATCTCAACTCCACATGCATGTGATCTCAACTCCACATGCATGTGATCTCAACTCCACACGTATGTGATCTCAACTCCACATGCATGTGCTCTCAGCTCCACATGCATGTGATCTCAACTCCACGTGCATGTGATCTCAACTCCACATGCATGTGATCTCAACTCCACATGTCCTCCTTGGTTCTCATAAGATGGGCAACAGCTGATCCTCTTTGGAAGTTCCTTAGGCTTTCTTTTCTCTCTCTCTCTTTTTTTTTTTTTTTGAGACAGGGTCTCCCTTTAGTCCCAGCTGGCCTGGAGCTTACTATGTAGACCAGGCTGGCCCTGAATTCACAGACATCTGCCTGCCTCTGCCTCCGTGGTGCTGGGATTAAAGGTGTGCGCCACCACGCCTGGCTCCTTAGGCTTTCTTTACTGGCCTAATTGTCACCATGCTCCTTTCTCACCTGTTTCCTTTTTTGCAAGCTCAGCTCTGTAGCAAAACCTCTGGTGTTGGTTGTATGCAGCTTCTCTAGGTATTTGCAGTAGGAGGGGTTCTATGTTGGCTGGGCCTGTCATGTTGATAGAAGTAACAATTGAGTATAGCCCATTATGCTCCATCTTCTCCCATCTAACCACAGCCTTTGAGGATACAGACATTGCCTACTTCACAGTGTTGTTTTCCAAATAGTGGTTCCATATGAGAGCTATGCAAGTAACTTATTAAAATTCATAGTCCATGACCCAGATGCATTAAGCAGAATCCAGTTCTGTCTCCACCTTTGTTTCCCTTATAAAACCCAGTTCTCCTGGATTTGTATCACATTCTTCAACCTTGCTAGTATCTGTGTATCTAACCACTATCTCTCTAACTTGAACACAGAGCCCACTCTGCTTTAGTTATCATTGGATAGCAAATCAAGAAGTTATCATTGGATAGTAATCAAGAAGGAGGGGGGGGAGGGAGGGAAGGGGGAGGGGGAGGAGGGGAAGGGGGGAGGAGGAGGAGGAAAGAACATGAGGCTGGGGAGATGGCTCGGTTGGTAAAATATTTGCTTTGTAAACACAAGGACCGGAATGACCCTGACTCAAAACAAACAGGTAGAAGGTGACTGCAAAATGACACCTGAGGTTGTCCTCTGGCCTCCACATGTGCGTGTGTATATATACACACACACTAAATAGATGTATGAATAAATGACTAACCTCAGAGGGCAGAGATCTCACTGATTAGAGCAGTAGCAAGGTGCGGCCTTTGTAAGCAGTGGGTGGCCAGTCCAGGCTGGGTAAAAGCCTCCCACAGACGCACCGCACATCCTCCCAGGTGTAAACCTCTAGGTGCAGGACCAGCTCCCCAATCAGTCCTAAGAGATCAGGTCCCAGCCTCCATCCTCACTGCCTCGCCTCAGACCTGCTCTTCCTACAGGGCAAGGAGCCGATCAGATACACTCATTTCTCTAAGAAGTCTAGCCAACCCTTAGGGCTGGATTCCTAAGTTCTGAGCCAGCCTGGGGAATGGGTACCAGAGGAGCAGAGAGCACTCCCTGGATAGAACTGCCTCCCAGTCTTCCCAGAAAAGAGAACACTCTACATTCTTGCCCCTCTTTCAGGTCTCAAAGATTATTTGACTTTGCCTCCCAACCTGGGGGAGTGATGTGACTCTAATGCAATAAGAGGTGTAAAAATGCAATAGAAATAGCAACCATGTGCTCGCTTTGGCAGCACATAACTAAAATTGGAACGATAGAGAGAAGATTAGCATGGCCCCTGCGCAAGGATGACACACAAAATTCGTGAAGCGTTCCATATTTTTCAGACAGAGCTGGTGATGTAGTCCCATAAAGCACGCACTGTTGATTTATGTGTTTCTTAATGTTAAATAAATGATGAGCTGTGGGACAGAATTTTTTTTTACCAGATAATGTATTTTAAGAGCCAACCTCACCTGTAAGTATGTACCATGCATTTCATGTTCTCACATTTATTGACATGAACCTTCTCATGTACTTCTGCTGGTTTTTTTTATCTACTGTATTTTACTTTTCTTTCCTAATGTTGGCTATATTAAAGGAAAAAAAGGAGGAAAAAAAAGAAATGGCAACCACACTATGGGACCTTCGGACAATTCCATCTTCCTCACTGTGATCCCATTGCCTTCTTGACCACTGTCAGGGCCTTGGAGACCAGCACTTCCTCCCTCCATTGCATTTCATATACCACCATGAGATGTCTGGGTGCTCCTGGCAGGTGAGAGCAGGTGTCACGATGGAGCTGATCATTTCATGTGAGCATAAACAGAGGACACCCTGTTATAGACAATAGAGACCATGGAAATCCACAAAGAAGAACGCACGTCTGTCAGTAGGCTTCCCACCCTGGGAATGAGGAGCAGTGCTGGGTATACTCCCTTTGAATCTTCCTGGTCTGTGTATTATCATTTTCAAGAATGTGCACCTCAGCTTTCAAGAAGAGGAATCCCAGCTGGGGTTGGGGACACACATCTTTAATCCCAGCACTGGGGAGGCAGAGGCAGGTGGATCTCTGTGAGATCAAGGCCACCCTGGTCTACATAGTGAATTTCAGGCTAGCTGAGGCTACAGGGAAACCCTCTCTCAAAAACCAACCCAAACAAAACAAAACACATCACAGACTCTGAATTCTCCCAATTATAAGAGTAACCCTTTCTTCAGTCTGATTTTTTGGCCAGATGAGTCACATGCTAAGAAACTGTGCAACTGATTGAGTTTCTATTCATTCTTTCATTTAGAACTTATTTTTGAAAAGCCATCTGATGGTTTTATCCCCACACCAGGTCTAATTGTGCTACACAGTGGGAGTGGAAGTTTAGGATCATGACTAGAGAAAGAAGGAGACTAGGGAAGAGACCAGAGGAAAGTAAAGGATGAGGAGTTCGAGGACAACCACTGCCAAAGCTGACCAGGACACCACAGTCACTGGGAAGAAGTCAGAGCAGCACAACTCTGGTTGACTCTTCCAGATTTATGGTGAAGTACAAACACATCTGCAGAGGTAAAAATCGTTTAAGAAGGCATCCCCCAGAGTGCCCTGGACCTACCAGCTCCATCCCTGTGTAACAGCAGCCATTTCCTTCACCATAAAATGTGAATTAATAATCTGTACTTCACAGCATAGTGGACGAGCTTCATCAATCAGTGTTCTGAAAGGATCTAATCTTGTCCATATTATTTCACTATACTTACACATAGTGGATGTGTTCTCATGCACAGGCCTCTCAAATATATTAATAATTGCATTCATGGGTAAAATATCTATACAACTGTTGTACTTTAGCATAAACATAGGTCCTAATCAATACATTTTTGTGGTGATATATCTGAATATCATAATTACTGGTATTGATGGCGGGATTCTGAATGTTTGGGATTTAAAGATAACCAAGGCCAGGCATGGTGGCTCAAGTATATAAATACCCACACTTGGGAGGGTAGGGGGTCAGAGGCAGGAGGACTGTTGCAGGTTCAAGGACAACCTGGTTTATATAGTATGTTCCAGGTCAGGCTGGGCCACAGAGCATGGTAATGTCTCCAAAAAGTAAAGCAAAAAATTAAACAAAAATAGGGATGGAGAGATAGCCTAGTGGTTAAGAGCGCCGACCGCTCTTGCAGAGGACCCGGGTTCGATCCCCAGCACTCACATGGCGGCTGAGCTGTTTGAAACTCCAATTCCAGGAGAACTCCAGTTCCAGGGGAGTCCGACACCCTCTTCTGACCTCCGCAGCGTTGCACGTCACGGGTGCACAGACTTGCATGCAGACAATACATTCATACACATATGGAAATAAAATAAAATAAAATAAAATAAAATAAATTAAACAAAAATATAATAAAAAGATATTAACTGGACATAGTGGTGCTTGTCTTTAATCCAAGCACTCAGGAGGCAGTGGCAGGGGGAGGGGGTTGTTTCTGTGCATTTGAAGCCACTCTGGTCTACACAGAGAGTTCCAGGCCAGCTGGGGCTATATAGTAAGACACTATCTCAAAATAATAGTAATAATAATAATAATAATAATAATCAATAATTAATAAGAAGGAGGAGGAAGAAGAAAGAAAGCCAAAAGAGGTATAGGTAATGCTATCCCAGCTCCAGGTAAGTTTTACGTGCTTACACATTGAATGTATACATAGGTAATGCTATCCCAGCTCCAGGTAAGTTTTACATGCTTACACATTGAATGTATACATAGGTAATGCTATCCCAGCTCCAGGTAAGTTTTACATGCTTGCACATTGAATGTATACATAGGTAATGTCTTAGCTAGCTTCAGCTGTCAGCTTGACATAGCCTGGTGTCATCTGAGGGATTGTCCACATCAAGTCGGTCTGTGAGGAATTGTCTCGACTAATGACTGATGTGTGAGGCCCAGCCCATTGGGAGCAGCGCCATCCCTAGGCAGGCAGCCCTGGGCTATATACTAAAGCTAGCTGTGTTTGAGCCCGTGAGTGACCCAGAGAGGGGTCCTGCAAGCAGTCGTGCTCCTTGGTTCCTGCCCTGACTTCCCTCGGTGATGGATTGTGACCTGGAAGTATGTGATATTAAAGAAGCCCTTTCCTCCTCAAGTTGCTTTTGGTCCAGTGTTTTATAACAGCAACAGAAAGCAAACTGGAACAGGTTAAATGACCTCTTGACTTCCAGCTTCAGTACAGCAGAAGGTTTTCAGCCACAGGGGAGGACAGCCTCCTGCTGACTAGACAATGTGAAAATGTAATGGATGGCCACCAAGCTCCTTGGGTTCACTAAGTCAACACTAGTTTCCACACGAAGCCCTGGCCTGGCAGACAAAGCTGGTCCTTCACTAACATGGCCCTGCCAATCTGGGACAGGGAGATTATGTGGGTACAGCCTGAAACATAGGTGGGAACACACAAGGCACAATCCCATTGGTGTTAGGGCCGATGTCCTCTGAGGATTTCTGCTGGGCCCTCTGGTGATAAAGCCAGTCCCTTCTCTACTTCCTCAAAAGAGCTATTGTCTAGCTGGAGGCTGGGGGATGGACTCAATGGCCTGCCCTACAGTGTCAAAGACTCCATGAAAGGTCTTAGATTAGGAAATAATTAGGAAAGAAGGAGATGTCTAGAAGGAAGAGTGTGAGAGATGGTCTTAGAGCCCATGAGGACATTCCAAACTTGCAGGACCCAGAGAAGGAAGTCCTCATTGTGATTCTGGAATCCCTGGGTCATGATTCTGGAATCGCTGGGCCACATCAGCTGACAGAAAGCCCAAGGAACCACATAAGAGCTGACCAAGCTCCTTGCAGTGACCAGCCAGTAAGGAAACCTCCGTTCTGGGACAACAGCAGTCACACATACCCGCCCCAGCGGTGCTCACCTCCACAGCATGAAGGAGGCCTGACCCACTCTCTTTCTGTTTCAACCCTGCTATGATTGCAGTGAAGGGAACAAGTTGTCTACAGTGACTCCATTTTAAGGGAGAACCCCATTCAGCGCTAGGATTCCTTGGAGACACTGTCTTGTGCAAAAAGGCTAAACTAAGTGGGAAGTAGTGTTCACTCAACCTGACCCCTAAACCAGTGGTTTCAGCAATAAGACAACAGGAGAAGAATGGGTCAACAACAATAAGACAACAGGAGAAGAGACCATCTCCTCTGCCCTTTGAGATAACAGAAGCATAAAGGTCAGTTAATTAGAATAGCCGCCTGCAATAACTAGCCCATGATCCACCAGGATGTGGGGATTTTTTTGCCTTTAAAAACCCCTGTTTAGATTTCCCCAGGGTTGCTCCCCTACCTGTGCCATGTAGTGAGGAAGTGTCCCTGGTGCATCGGTTATCAATTGGTCTTTTTTTTCTAAATAAATTTCTTGAAAAGAATCTTCCTGGCTTGTTGGTGTTCTGGTGGGACCCCTGGACCCTAACAGCAACAGTCACAGTCAATTCTGAAATTCAATGATTTCCCCAGACCAGGAAGCCCCATCTTGCCATAGCTGTATTTCATCTTCCTTTGTATAGATTCTATTTTTATTTTTTTGGGGGGGGTCTTTTCGAGACAGGGTCTCCCTGTAGCCCCAGCTGTCCTGGAACTCACTGTGTAGACCAGGCTGGCCTTGAACTCACAAAGATCCGCCTGCCTCTGCCTCCTGAGTGCTAGGATTAAAGGCGTGCGCCACCACATCCTGCTATTTGTATTATAGATCTTTTTTTTTTTTGGTCTTTTTGAGACAGGGTCTCCATGTAGTCCCAGCTGTCCTGGAACTCGCTCTGTAGACCAAGCTGGCCTTGAACTCACAAAGATCCGCCTGCCTCTGCTTCCCAAGTGCTAGGATTAAAGGCGTGCGCCACCATGCCCGGCATGTATTATAGATTCTATACGATGTACTGTTTCAAGATGCTGCAGAAAGCAGGACCAACATCAAAGGTGGGAAGCTGAGAAGGTCTGTGGCTGTAAACTAGAAACTAATGACCTCTGCCATCCACACTACTCTGTAAGACCTCAGCACCTGGCCTCCTTGCACAGATCACCAGCTGCTCTCTGGAAGCTTCTATGGGCACTTGAGGTTCATTTCTGTCCTCAGCATCATCTGTGACCTTCCTCTCTCCCATACAGTCAGAGGGTAGATGCTTGTTTTTGTAAAGTGCTGTACATAGCACAGGAAGCAGCAAGTTAGACAACTCAACCTCATTTTCCTAGAACATTTCCAGTTTTGTTTTGTTTTGTTTCTTTTTTTTTGTCTTTTCGAGTCAGGGTCTCTCTGTAGCCACAGCTGTCCTGGAACTCACTCTGTAGACCAGGCTGGCCTTGAACTCACAAAGATCCACCTGCCTCTGCCTCCCAAGTGCTAGGATTAAAGGTGTGCGCCACCACGCCCGGCGAACATTTCCAGTTTTAAAGCTGAAAGTCTTGTGTCCCAGAATTCCCTCAGTCCTGGGCAAATGGAGATAACTGTTCAGCCTGGGAATCCAGGGAGCTACAGGCAATTTGGCTTGGAAACTTTGGGGACCTCTTGGGGAGCCAGACACAGCAGCATCACCTAGAAGGGGCCTGTACACACAATTAATAAACTTTTCCAGACTAAGGGAGACCGGGCTTCCTACATTCCCATTTGGTTGTCTCACCCCCACCCCACCTCCGCCCCCCAGCAAAACAGGAAGTTTTTTAAAAGGGCCTGAGGCACAAGTAAGGAGTGACTTGTAAAGTTGTCTGAGAAAGGGATCTTTTGAAACTGATCTAGAGATCTGTTTGGCAACCCAAGGCCTCCAGTTTTCTTCCTCATTGATCGCCCAAGGCCCACAGGCACCTGGGCACATTCTCTTACTGGCTTTACTTCTGGAGCGTCCCCAGGGTTCAGCTTAGGAATTTTCTGACCGCCCGCCCCCCCCCTCCAAGACATATCTGTCTCACTTAAACTGTCTAGGTATCATTCTCTCAGCATCCAACAAGCTGGTTGGTTGCAGTAACCAGATAAACTGCTTCCTGTCTCAGGGCTGCCTGGATTGTTTCCCAAACTTGGTGGGCTCCACCTGAGATCCTGCATTTGGGAGACACAGAACAGCTTCCTGGACAGTTGGAATTACTTCAAGATTTGGGGGGACAAGAACATACTTCCATAAATAAACGATTGTGAAGCAAAATACAAAACTCACTTGATTTTCAAGGAAAAAAAAGGAAAATGTATGAAAAAATGTAATGTTTAGGGTGAGTCAGGCTGTATTCCAGATACTTTGTCCTCTTGTCCTATACACAGCCAGGGAAACATGTTCACTCCCTTTAAGAGCCCAGGGCTTTGAAGTGGGCTATTTGACAAGCACTAGTTTGACTTCTCTATCCTACCGGAGACCCTCTGTGTCTGAGGCTAGCCCATCCTCAGGAGAACTGGAGGAGCAGTCCTCTGGACATAGGCAACTTGTCAAGATGGCTGCGGGGCTCCCCCAGGGCTCAGACACACTTTAAATCTCCAAGGGGAGAGTCTACCACATCTCTGGAAGGTAGTTCTGGGGGTGGGGAGTAGCCCAAATCCCGAGCAGACAAAGCACCCCAAGAGTCTCCCACAAGTCCTCTTGTTACCTCACCAGGCTTCATCCCTGGCCTGTGTCAGTGCCTTTCACTAAGACTCCAGAAGTTGCTACTCAGCAGCCTGGCAAAGAAGTTGGGAAGACTGGCTCAGGTAGAAGGCTTGCACCACACAGTGTCTCCTACTATCCGCAAGCCCACGGTGTAGCCTGAGCCTTCTGTCTTGGTTTCACGCTCCACCACTGAACATATTTACTTTATCCCCAACAGGAAGGTGCAGCAAGAAAGCAAGATTCTCCTAATTAAGCAAGCTGGGGATTGATCCTAGATCCAAGCTGCTTCCAACAGGTTTCCTAACAGTTCTTCAGGTGCAGCCAGATCCAGCTGGCCCTGCTCCTAGTCTCACCTCAATCAGCAGCAACCAGCATGAGATGGGAACGAACCCAGAGATCAGTGAGCCCAGGCCTAGGCCATGGATGACCAAGTCTAGAACTGAGTGGCTTCTGTGGCTGTGGGGAGAAGGGAGCTGGGAGGGACGTGCTGTGGGAACTCCTGTTCTGCGGTTACGAGGTGTACAGCCCTGAAGAGAAGCCTCCCTTCCTCAGCTGTGCGACGGAGGTGTGGACACCTCCCCTCCAGGTGCTCTTTAGAGCTGCAAACAATTTTATTCTCTATCTATTATCTATCTATCTATCTATCTATCTATCTATCTATCTATCTATCCATCCATCCATCCATCCATCCATACACACACACACACACACACACACACACACACACACACACTACATGTATATATGGAAGCCACAGGTTGACACTGGCTGTCTTCCTCAGTTGATCTTATTTTTGGAGACAGGGTCTCTCAGTGTACCTGGTGCTTGGCAGATTCAGCTAGACTGGCTGGCTAGTGAGCCTTAGGAACCCTCCTGTCTCTGCCCCGCCCCAGCACTGAGATTATAGGCTGAAGCCACTGCTCCCAGATTTTTACATGGGTTCTGGGGATCCGAACTTAGGCCCTCATGCTTGCATGGCTGGTAATTTACTGAGTGAGCCATCTCCCCATCCCATAGAAAAGAATTGAGGGGCTGGAGAGATGACTCAGCTGTTAAGAGTGCTGCCTGCTTTTGCAGAAGACCAGGGTTTGATTCCCAGCACTCACATGGCAGCTAACAACTGTACATGACTCCATTTCCAGGGGATCCGATGCCTTCCTCTGACCTCCACATGCATTGAATGACATAGGTGCACTTACGTACATGTAGGCAATACACTCATACACAAAAAATAAAGAAAATTTTAAGTAAAGAATTTAGACATTTAGAGCTAAGATCCAATGGTAAAAAATGTTCAATGTTGCTAATAATTAAGGAAATGCAAATGAAAACCACTTTAAGATATCATCTCACTCCAATAAGACTGGCTAGGATCAAGAAAACAAATGATACCAAGTGCTGGAGAGGTTGTGGGGAAAGGGGAACACTCATCCAGGGATGGAGAACCCTTGGAAGATTCAAAATGAACTTACCACCTGATCCAGTCATACCACTCCTGGGTATATACCCACAAGGCTCATCTTACCACAGAGATACATGCGCAGCCATGTTTATTGCAGCTCTGTTCACAATAACAAAAAGCTAGAACCAATCCAAGTGCCCCTCAACTGATGAGTGGATAGAGAAAATGTGGTACATCTACACAATGGAGTTCTGTGCAGCAGTAAAGAAAGATGACATCATGAACTTTGCAGGTAAATGGACGGAACTAGAAGATAATTATGTTAAGTGAAGTAACACAGTCCCAGAAAAACAAACGATGAGTGGTATCCCTCATCTGTGGATGCCAGTGCCAATTACCTAGTTGTAAGTATTTCTTGTGCACGGCCCCTTGAGCTTTTGTCCAAGTAGTTGGGAGTGATGCATATTGGAAAGAACAACAACAACAACAGAAAAGACTGTGTCAAAGAACTGACTGAAACGGTGAACTTCTGCTCAAAACAGTCAACTTCCACATTGAGAATTTTGAGAAAGACTGAGAAAAAAGATGAAAAGCATGTTTGGCAGAATGCATGAGCTCTGGATGGGGTGGAGAGGATGGGGTGGGGGACACAGGTTTAGATTTGATTAGTAACATAATCTTGTACAAAAAATATATATATTAAAGAAAGATCCAATGGAAAAGATATTCCAGTCACATAAGACCAGAAAAGCAGTCAGAGCAGATAAGTGTGTCAGATCTCACCCTGATTATCACCCTAAAAGCAAGCCTGATTATCCCTACTCTTACTCCCTCTTCTGTGACACTTGGTAGGGTGATCAGACTCCAAGAGACAGGCCCACACCCAAGAGCACTTGGGAAAACACAGATTATATTCAATAGGACTTAAGTAACAAGATAATAATAATTAATAATAGAGGACATGAAGTCAGGAGGGGGGAGGGCTGGGGAGGAAGGGGAGGGAGGGCTGCCTATGATCAAAATACAGTGTATGTATGAGCCAGGCATGGTGGCACACGCCTTTAATCCTAGCACTTGAGAGGCAGAGGCAGGCGAGATCTTTTGTGCGTTCAAGGGCCAGCCTGGTCTACAGAGCAAGTTCACAGGATAGCTGCAGCTACAGGGAACCGTGTCTCCAAAAAGACCAAAAAAAAAAAAAAATACAGTGATGAAATTCTCAAATGAACAAAAAAAATGTAATTAAGAGCTTGGGAACCTGCCCTGAAATCATTCAAAAACCAAAGCACAGGGGAATCAAAGTGAGTTATAAAGTTTGGTCTCAAGATCTGAGATCTCCCAAGACCAAGCTGAAGTTGCAGGTAGGTAGGAAGGCTTGGGTTCTTCAGCAAGACAGATTGTTGTTTGACTTAATATAGTTAATCTGTTAATCCACTTTTTTTTGGCTTAATTGGCTTTGTGGCTGTTGGGGCAGAGTTATCCTCCCAGCTGGTATAAAAGGTTAGGTTGTGTTGGAGTTCTTGAGATTCTGAGATCTCCCAAGCCCAGCTGAAGCACAGTTATCCTCCCAGCTGGTATTAAAAATGTAGGGTTGTGTGAGTCTTGAGATGCGAGATCTCCCAAGACCAGCTGAATCGCAGATACCGGCAAGAGCTAAAAAGCACACCCCCCACCCCTACCCCCAGCCACATCATAGTTAAAATGCTAGACACCCAAAACAAAGACAAAATCCTTAAAGCCACAAGAGAAAAACAACAAGTGACCTATAAGGGGAAACCTATTCAGAATTACAACTGACTTTAACAACGCAAAATGTGAAAGCACAAAGAACTGGAGCAAAGCATTCCCAGTGTTAAAGGACAATAGATGCCAACCCGGTTACTATATCCAGCAAAAAGTCGATTATAGTTGAAGGAGAGAGAAAAACCTTCCATGACATAACAAGATGAAAGAATACAGGTCTGGAAAACCAACCCTTTCGAAAATACCTGAAGCAATTCAAAGGAAGGAAGAAAGAAAAAAAAAAAAAAAAAAAAAAAAAAAAAAAAGAAATTAATTAAAAAGCATAACTTGCAGAGGTAGAAACCTAAACCCAAACCACAAAATGCTAATAAGGCAAAAGAAAAGCAAACACAAAACCTTGTCAGTCATCACCTTAAATATCAATGGACTTAAATTTCCAATCAAAAGACATTTAGACTGCGGAGAAGGGATTAGGAAATAAAACCCATCGATATGCTGTCTACAAGAAAACACTCTTACCTTCAAGGAACAGGCACCACCTTAAAGTGAAAGGGATGGAAAAAATATTCCAAGCAAATCTTACCAAAAAGAAGGGCAGGTGTTGCATATTTTAATATCAGACAAAATAGACTTTCAAAGCTAAAAGAAATCAGAAGAGACAAAGAAGGCATTACATTTTATCAAAGGAAAAATTTACTGAGTAAGAATTCACAATATGAAATATATATGCACCAAACTCTTGGTGCACCAAACTTTATAAAGACAAATTCTTCCAGGACCACAAGTCACACACTAACCCAGTACACTCATAGTAGGGGACCTTTCAATACCCCACTGAGTCCTTGTACAGGTCAAGGGACAAAGAATAAACAGGAGAGACATCTGAACTGGATTGGGGGATATTATACATCAAATGGACCTTCATAGACCTCTACCAAATATTCCACCCTAATTTACCAGAGAATACGCTTTCTACTCAGCACCCCACAGAACATTCTCCAAAACTGACCACATTAATGGGACACAGAAGAAACCTCCACAAATTACAAAAAGATTTGAATTAATTTCATGCATTCTGTCAGACCACCATGCAATCAACCTCAACATCAACACCAGGATAAGCCCTTACTGCCTACAAGAACACATGGAGACTAAACAACACACTCTTGAATAATGAAATGGGTCAAGGGAAGAGATAAAGAAAGAAATAAAAAAAAAAAAAAATCCTGGAACTGAATGACAATGACAAATAACAACCACAACAAAACCCTATGGGATACCTTAAAAGTAGTCCTAAGAGGAAATTTATAGCCCTGGGTGCCTACATCTAGAAAAACAGAAAGAGCAACAAGTGAATGATCTAAACACTATAGCTAAAAGCACTGAGAGGCAACAACAGCATGAACCCTAAAACACAACAGACAGGAAGAAATAACAAAAAATCAGAGCAGAATCAATGAAATAGACACCAAGAAAACAACACAAAAAAATCCAATGAAATCCAAAAGTTGGTTCTTGAAAGAATAAACATGATAGACCTCTAGTCCAGTTAACAAAAGAAAGGAAGCGAACAACTCCAAATCAATTACAATCCCATGATGAAAAGGGAAATATCACAAACAGACAAGAAAAGATCCAGAAAATCATTCAGAAATTACTTCAAAAACCTATACTCTAACAAGTTGAAAACCTAGAAGAAATGGGAATATCTGAAATCCTGGATTCACCAAAGCTTCAACAAGGAAGAGATTGACAGCTTAAACAGACCCCATAATACATGAAGAAATTTGAAGATATAAGAAACCTCCCCAACTACAAAAAGCCCAAGCAGGGACCGTTTCATGGCAGAATTTCTATAAACATTTCAAAAAAGATCTACAACCATTATTGCTGAAACTGTTCAGAAGAAAGGATTCAAACAGAGGGGAATTCTCCCAAATTCCTTACTATGCAAGCCATTCATCACTCTATTACCAAAACCAGCAAAGATACAACTAAAAAGGTAGAATATAGACCCATCTCCCTTAATGAATACAGATGCCAAAATTTCTAAACAGGATACTGGCCAATCGCATACAGACTCACATCAGAAGATCAATCCATCATGACCAAGTGGACGCTCTTCAATCATCCAGAGATGGCTCGCATGGCGCCTATGTGAAGCTCAATCATTATGCATGCACTACAACATACAGATAAAACCATTCCTATTCAACAACTATACAATGGAATGACAGACCAAAAACCCACCACCATCCTTCTCCAATTGTATGACTGAAAAGAAACTGGGTCTATTTCCTGACAAAAATCCAGCATCCTTCATGCTTTAAAGTCCTAAGACCGGTAATTGATTGCGAGGATCATCCTCAATTGTTTAATCAAAGCCATATTACAGGAAACCCACAGCCAATATCACCCTAAATGGAGAAATGACAGAAAACATTCTCTGTAAAGGTAGGAACTCGGCAAGGGTGCCCCCTGTCCACCACTTCCTCTTCAATATAGTTGCTTGAACACTTGCTAGAGAAATAAGGCAAGAAAGAAAATTAAAAGGAGGAGTACTAATTGAAAAGAGGAAGTCAGATATCCCTTTGCTGATGATATGATTGTTTACTTAAGGATGCTAAAAACTTCCACCAGAAAAGTCCTTAGAAATGATAACAGCTTCAGCCAAAGTGGCTGCAAGATACAAAATTAACCTAAAAAAATCAACGGCCTTTCTTTTTACAACCAACAATAAGCAACTGGAGAAAGAATTCAAGAGACCTTCTCACTCACAATAGCCTCAAAAAAACAATAAAATACCTAGGAACAAAACCTAAACCAAAGACACCCAAAGATCTCTACAACCAAAAAATATTTAAAAAACCCCTTAAGAAAGAAATTGAAGAAGACATCAAGAAGATTGGAAAAACCTCCCATTACTCATGGATTGGGGAAAAATTAACATTTGTAAAAATGTCCATTCTTACCCAAAACTCTTCTATAGATTTAATTGCAATCCCAATCAAAAAACCCACAAGAGTTTCTTCACAGGTTTGGGGGAAAAAAAGTCCTTAAATTCATTTTGGAAAAAAAACAAAAGACCCCAAATAGCAAAAACAACCCTGAGTGAAAGAGCTACACAGGGGGATCTCTATACCAGACTTCAAACTATACTACAGGGCTATTAGTCATAAAGACAGCCTGTACTGGCACAAAAACAGACCTGTTGACCAAGGAACAAAACCAAAGCATCCAAACCTAAGCACATACAAATTCAGCCAACTCATATTTGGACAAGTGGGGTCAAGGAGACACAATGAGAAAAGGACAGCATCTTTTCAGCAAGTGTTGTTGGCAAAACAAAAGTCAACTCCAGATGGATTAAAGACCTCAGGTGAAAACCCAAACTCTGAAGCCATAGGAAGAAAAATGTGGCAGCAGACTACAAAAACATAGCAGGAAAGACTTCCTAAATCAGACAGCAGCTGCGCAAGAATTAAGGTCAACCAAATTGGATCAAATGGGACCTCATTAAACTCAAAAGCTTCTGTACATCAAAAGAAACAATCAAGAAGTGAAGAGAAATCCCACGAGTGGGGAGGAAACCTCTACGCAGAAACATACAAAGCATTGATTTTCCAGAATATATTAATACTACTCAAAAAACAATTGAGAAAGAAAAACAAATGACCCACTCAATAGATGAGCAAAGAGATGACTCTGAATAAAGACTTCACAGTGGAGGAATTAGAGATGGGGACTAAGAAAACACCTTAAGAAGTGTTCACATCACTAATCATTAAGGGAAATGCAAATCAAAAAACCATTTAAGATATCATCTTCTCCAATAAGACTGGCAGGGGATCAAAGGAAAACAAATGATACACAATGCTTGGAGAGGTTGTGGGGAGAGGAACACTCAATCCATATGCTGGTGGGAATGTAAAACTCATACAGCCACTGTGGAAAGCAGATGTGGAAGAACCCCTGGAAGAATTGGAATGAACTTGGCCACCTGACCCAGCCATACCACTTTCCTAGGCATGTACCTCAAGACTCACCCCACCGCAGAGAACATTGCATGGCCATGTTTATTGCAGCTCTCTTTCACAATGCAAGGAGCTGGAACCAACCTAAATGCCCCTCAACTGATTTAGTGGATAGAGAAAATGTGTGACATCTACACAATGGAGTCTAATGCAGCAGTAAAGAAAGATTGACATCATGAGCTTTGCAGGAAAATGGCTTGGAGTTAGAGGACATCATGCTGAATGAATAATACAGTCCCAGAAAACAAATGACGAATGTATTCCTTACTGTGGATGCTAGTGACAATTTACCTAGTTGTAAGTATTTCTTGTAGCACGGCCCCTTGAGTTTTTGTCCCAAAGTAGCTGGAGTGATGCATATTGGAAACAACAACAACAACAACAGAAAGGACTGCATCGAAGAACTAACTTGAAACAGTGAACTTTCTGCTCAAAAACAGTCAACTTCTCATGGAGATACTGAGAAAGGACTGGAGAAGAGAATGAAAAGCATGTTTGGCAGAATGCATGAGCTCTGATGGGGTGGGGAATGAGGGGACACACGGGGTCTAGATTTGATAAAAAAAAAAAAAAAAAAAGAAGTGTTCAAATTGCCCGGTGTGGTGTGCACGGCCTTTAATTCCTAGCACTTGAGAGGCAGAGGCAGGTGGATCTTTTGTGAGTTCAAAGGCCAGCCTGCTCTACAGAGCGAGTTCCAGGACAAAGCTGGGGCTACAGGGAGATCCTGTCTTTTTGAAAAGGGACAAAAAAAAAAAAAAAAAAAAAAAAAAAGAAGTGTTCAACATCACTATAAATTAAAGGAAATTCAATCAAAACCACTTTAAGATATCATCTTCCCAATGAGGAACTGGCTAGGATCAAGAAACAAATGATTACCAAGTGCTGGAGAGTTGTGCGGAGAGGGGAACACTCATCCACTGCTGGTGGAATGTTAAACTCGTACAGTCACTATGAAAAAGCAGTGTGGAGGAACCCTTGGAAGACTTGGAATGAACTTAGCCACCTGACCCAGCCATACCACTCCTAGCATGTTACCCTCAAAGACTCACCCCACCGCAGAAATACAGCATGGCCATGTTTATTTCAGCTCTCTTCACAATAGCAAGGAGCTGGAACCAACCCAAATGCCCCTCAACTGATGAGTGGATAGAGAAAATGTGGTACATCTACACAATGGAGTTCTATGCAGCAGTAAAGAAAGATGACATCATGAGCTTTGCAGGAAAATGGCTGGAGCTAGAGGACATCATGCTGAGTGAAGTAACACAGTCCCAGAAAAACAAACGATGAATGGTATCCCTCATCTGTGGATGCTAGTGCCAATTACCTAGTTATAAGTATTTCTTGTGCACAGCCCCTTGAGCTTTTGTCCAAGCAGTTGGGAGTGATGCATATTGGAAACAACAACAACAGAAAGGACTGCATCAAAGAACTGACTGAAACAGTGAACTTCTGCTCAAAACAGTCAACTTCTACATGGAGAATATTGAGAAAGACTGAGAAAGAGATGAAAAGCATGTTTGGCTGAATGCATGAGCTCTGGTGGGGTGGGGGGATAGGATGGGGGACACGGGTCTAGATTTGATAAAAAAAATATATAAATAAAAAAAAGTTTGGTCTCATGATGTGTGGTGGCACACACCTTTAATCTCAGCACTCGGGAGACAGAGGCAGGAGGATCTCTGTGAGTTCAAGGCCAGCCTGGTGTACACAGCAAGCTTCAGGCTAGCTGTGGCTCAAGGGTGACTCTCAAAAAGACCAAAAAATTAAAAAATAAAGTTTGTTCCCATAAGGCAAACATACACAGTTTCAGGATAACACCAAGTGTTCTAGGCTATAGCAATCAGATGGTGTCACTGGGAGAGAACTGCCTATACAGAACAATGAAACCGAACGAAGAACCAGCAGACCCTCGGGACAATGGCCAACCAAGCTTTGGACAGGGCACAGAGACAACTTAATAGGGGAAAGATAGTCTTTTCAACAAATGGTGAAGGAATACTTAGAGGCAAAAGAAAAAAGAAAAAGGACCTTGACCTATACAAAAATTAACTCAAGATGTAAAACTGGAAAACGTTTAGAAGAGAATATAAGAAAAACCTTTCAGGAACAAAGCTCAGTGAAGAGTTCTTATGCCCAACATTAAAACCATGATCAAGAAAACGGAAACCCTGATAAATTTAAGCCAGGCGTGATGACAGTCAAGACCTCAGCACTTGGGGAATAGAAGTTGGAGGTTCAAGAGTTCTGGCCTGGACTACTTGAGACTTAGAAGATAAAAATCCAAAAACATAAGAAATGTCTGGGATGTAAAGCACCTACTACATCAGCCTGACTCCCCGAGTTCACTCCCCAGAACCACGTAGGAGCCTGTTTCCCAGTGCTCCCTGATCACGGAGACGGAAGGCCAAAAAAGGATTCACCAAAGCTGGAGGACCAGCCTGCTTGACATACACAGAGGTGAACAGTGAGAGATGAACAGAGACCCTGCCTCATGCAAGGTAGAAGATGATGAGGATCAACACCTAAGATCCTCTGACCTCTACACACACACACACACACACACACACACACACTCACTCACTCACATACACTCACACATAGACTGCTTGGAATTGGTTGGAATTCATCAAAATTAAACATTATCTCTATAAAATTATTTGTTAAGAGGATTTTAAAATCCATGCTAGATTAAATGACAACATTTTTGCAAGGCATGGTGGTGCACATCTTTAATCCCAGCACTTGGCAGGCAGATCTCTGTGAGTTCAAGGCTAGCCTGGTCTACATAGCCAGCTCCAGGCCAGCTGGGACTAAAGGGAGACCCTGTCTCAAACAAACAAACAAACAAACAAACAAGACATTTTCAAAGCCAAATATCCAACAAAGGACTTCTGGCTAGTGTACACAAAGCACTCACAACACGAAAAGAAAAATGTATCTTGAAACTGGACAAAATGTATGAACATAGAATTTAATAGGTGGAGACATGGATGGCTAATGAACACATCAAATGATACTGAATTTCACCAGTCATGAAGTAAATGCAAGCTACCCCTGTGTAGCTATTGGAAACTTTGAAAAATTAGTGATGATATTGACTTCTGGCCAGCCTGCAGAGGACTGGGTTTTGTGCACCCCACTGGAACAAATGTAAAGTGAAATGACCACTCTAGAAAACAGTTCAGAAGTTTCCTTTAAAAAAATAGGGCTTTCCGGGTGTGGTGGTGCATACCTTTAATCCCAGAACTTGGGAGGCAGAGGCAGGTGGATCTTTGTGAGTTCAAGGCCAGCCTGGTCTACATAGGCCAGCTGGAGCTACAGGGAGACTCGGTCTCAAAAAAGACCAAAAGAATAAATAAATAAATAAATAAATAAATAAATAAATAAATAATAGGGCTGGAGAGGTTCTCATTGGTTAAGGGCAGTGACTGATCTTGCAGAGGACCCAGGTTCAGTTCCCAGCACCCACATGGCAGCTAACAATCATCTGTAACTCCAGTTCCAGGAGATCCAATACCCTCTCTGGCCTCCACAGACATTGTACGGGGTGCACTTACATACATGCAGGTAAAAACACTCATACAGGCAGAATGCATGATCTGGGATGGGGTGGGGTGGGGGGAAGGGAAAGGGGAATACACCTGAACTGAATTGAAAAATGATGTATGAAATACACAAAACATCAATAAATTTAAAAAAAAAGAAAAAAAATTGGAAATCTGGTATCACCCAGGACAATTGAAAAAAAAACACACTCATACACATAAACTAAAAATAAATCAAGAAAAGTCAATGTACAACAACCACACCACCCAGCAATTACATTTCCATTAGAGAAACTGAAAATTCTATGCGCAATCTCTCTTGCAGATCTATGTGTAAGGGCCCCAAACTCTAAATAAACCAAATGCCCTTCAGTAAGTGAACATGTAAACAGACTATGGCATATCCATACCATGGAATACAACTTGGCAATAAAAAGGAACCATTTCCAGATACAGCAACTTAGATTCAAGCCTGTTATAAAACATGAAAACGGCCCATTTTATTTTATTTTATTTTGGGGGGGATTAACACAAATTTATTTATTGAACATCTACTATATATTAGATACTCTTATTGAACTGGAGAAATGATAGTAACAAGATAAATTCCTGCTTAGGGAAGGTAGATTCAAGTAGAGAATGCAAATCAAAGAAACATTTTGTCAGAGGACAGTGTTACCGGGCCCTCTCACTTCGCCCTCCATCCTTGTGGTCTCTGTTCAAAGAATTTTCAGATAGACACATGGAGGTCTAGAAGCATGCAGAGTTGATTACAGAATAGAAGGATGCTCTCTCAAGGGTGAGAGTGGGCCATGAGCACAGAGGACCTTGTGGAGGGAAACAGTTTCAGAGTGAGAGCAGACAGTGGGTAGCCAAAGGGATGGCGGCAGAGGAAAACACTATCCAGGGTTGAGTGGACCATGGCTAGAGAGGCACTGTGCAGATCTTGGCAAGCTTCAAACTATTTTTTATAGTCTATAACAGATAGTTTTCCTATGGGACATTTTCCTATCCAGGTGACTGATAGGGCCTTGGATTAATTCTTAAGGTTGGAGACAATATTATGCCTTTATTTGTTGTTAGATAGTAATCTTATCACATTTTAAAAACTATTATTGTCATTGTCTATTTTTAAGGGATTCTACCCAATAACATAACACAGTTGTTTTCAGATAACAGTGATGTTGCTCAGTTTGCCGCACAATTAGGTAATGGTACATTTTTGCAGAGTTATCAGTCCAAATTTTGAACAACCCAAGTGTTCCCATAGTCCAGTTGAGAAAGAAACTTGTATGCACAAGACAAGGATGTTGATCAAAAGGAGTCACAGTCTATATTCTGTATGTCAGTCTATGATTCACCCCTATCTCCTCCACAGCCCTTACAATTCTCCATGCCTCATCTTCCGCAATTTGTTCCCTGGGCTTGGGAAAGGGGCACAAGTGGGTGAGAAGAGAACACTCTACTTTACTTTGGAGTTGTATTTTGGACTCTAGTCTGTTCAGGTCGTGTTCCCTTCATGGGTTGACAGCTTTCCAGTTGACTACCTTAGTTCATACTAACAAAGCACAACGCAATTTGGATGTCCAGGCATTTAAGCTCGTACCTAATTATTATGTCAAGTAAGACTGTGTAGCATAGACACAGATTGCTTAGGATGGTATGCTTAATCTCCACAACTGTGTTTCTCTATAAAAGTTCTTTTTGGTGGCTTATAACATCTACCTAACCATAGAAGGACATAAGCTTGTGCATCCACTGTGAGTTATTCCTCCAAGAAGAGAAGCTATAGACCAATTAGAATTGATTTGGGATATATAATATATATATATTATATATAGGATATCATATATATACATATTATAATGTATATAGATATGGGATATCTATATAATTATTCATCTAGTATAATATGTATGCATTATATGATATATATATGTATGTACATATGTAACATGATCATGCACACACATGTATATACTATATATCCATAATATACTATACATATATATACCCCATCTATCGATATATATATATATATATAGACACTTGGCTGCCACTGTTGCACAGTATCTCCAGGGAGAGGCATGTGATAGCAATGTCAACTTCCTGTTTTGGTATCCATTGTAATTACTATCATTATGTAACACAGAACCACCAAGAAACATGGAGAAGGGTACCCAGGGCCTCTAAACACCAGCTTTCCTATGAATCTGTCATTGCTTCAAATGGAAAACTAATTTTTAAGACCTGAAGCAAATCAACTTGTGTCCTGTACTAGCAACCCAGGCAGATTCCCCTTGGGGCTGGTGTGAGGGATCCTCCAGGCTTCCAGTGTGGGTCCTGTGGGCGTGGACAAGAGCAAACTCACACTGCCTTCTCTCCACAGGATTCCTCAAGAAACTGAGGATCAAATGGCCAAATCATCTAAGAATAGTAGACATAGCACCAACCCTCCCCACCCCACATGGGACTCAGGAAGCTTCCTGTCCTCTGGGGTCCCCTTATTCCTGTCCTCCCAGTACCCCTACCCCTGCCCTCAAACTTGGGCACATAGGAGGCATTCTGTGTAGCCAGTACCCTCACAGATAGAGAGGATGTCAGAAGGTGTTTGAAACCATAAGAGAGGGAGGAGGGTGGGGTCAGGGGCCTCTGCACATGCCATGACCTCCAACATGTGGAGACCAGAGAAGGTGGGAAAGCCTGCCCCTCCATTTCACCCTAGCCTGGGTCTCCCAGCATAAAAAAAGAGGTAGTCACCAGCACAAGTAGTCAGGGATGGTGAAATGGGCCCTCCATTCTGAGAAATATAAGTCACTGATTTGTTCAGTATTGGGAAGGTGTTGAGCATCGCCTAAGGGAAGATCCTTGTGACCTGTGACCCATGCTCCCACCAGTTCCTGGCTTTCTTCCTCCCTCCCTTCTCCTTACAAACAAGGCAAGGTAGCCTCCTGAGAACAGAACAAACCCTAAATGCTAGGGAAATTCGCCCCCTAGAGGCGGGTGGGTGCATCTTCATCCACTGGTCAGAGGAAAGGAGCTGTTCTTGGGTGCCTGGATTCAATGGAGACTGTTGTCCTGCATGGGTCAGATTGCTGGGTTGCAGCACTAGGCTCTGGAAACCAAGAAGCTAGGCCCAAGATACTTCCCCATGGTGGGGGATCAAAGGCCTCAGAAGTTCCAGACGCATGCCAGGACAAAGTACTCTCCCCTATTTTGACTCCTCCCAGGTCAGTGGTCACCAGGGCCATTCAGAGCCATGCTGTTGAGGTTGGCCCTTCTTCCCTCTCTTCCCACTGGGGTGCCCCCACTGCAGCATATATGATGTCACTATACTGGAGCCTTGGGTGTGTCATTTCCTGAGGTTTGGCAGCCATCACTAGCAGACCACTCCTGCTATAAGATAACCTCAACTTGGCTCCGAAAGGGACGAACTGATCTGTCTGACGCAGCCGGAAGTCAGCCAATGTGGAGACTCCCGCCTACAAATACTCCCCGCCCCCTGAAATCCAATGGACCTGTTTTGCATTTAGAATTCTCGGCACTGAATTGCACTGTCTAAGAGAAGTTGTTTGAGCAGATTCTGAATTTTCTTTCTTTCTTTCTTTTTTTTGGTCTTTTTGAGATAGGGTCTCCCTGTAGCCCCAGCTGTCCTGGAAGAGCCGCCTGCCTCTGCCTCCCAATGCTAGGATTAAAGGCATGCACCACCATGCCTGGTAGATTTTGAATTTCTTATGAATCTTACAAGCCAGATATCACAGAAGACTGTCTCTAAATTAAATATGCTGACATTTCCTCATGCAGGGGAGAGGTGTGAAAGTTAACCCCCAAGGGCTTAGGAGGAAGCCTCTGGATTCAATACTCAGCACCACAACACAAACAAACAAACAAAACAAAAACATTCCCCAAAGGCTGGGGCCATGGTTCAGTCTATAAAATATTTACCTTTCAAGTATGATGACCTGAGTTCCATCCCCAACACCCACATAAAGACATCAGACATGAAATAAGCCTTCATGAATACTAGAATAGCAGGAAACAGCAGCTCTCAAATGACATTTATTTATTTATTTATTTATTTATTATTTATTTATTTATAGACAGGGTCTCCCTATAGCCCCAGCTGGCCAGGAACTCACTCTGTAAACCAGGCTGGCCTTGAACTTACAGAGATCCGTCTGCCTCTGCCTCTGCCTCTGCCTCTGCCTCTGCCTCCGGAGTGCTAGGATTAAAGGTGTTCACCACCACGCCCGGCTTAAAGATGGTTCTCAGCCACCATGTGGGTGCTGGGAATTGAACCCAGGTCCTCTGCAAGAGCAGTCGGTGCTCTTAACTGCTGAGCCATCTCTCCAGCCCCAATGACACTTTTTTTTAATATATACTTTTATTGATTTTTTTGTGTATTTCAAACATCATTTTTCAGTTCAGTTTATACATATTCCCCTTTCCTTTCTTCCCACCCCACCCCAGTTCATGCATTCTGCCATACATGTCCTGCATCTTTCTCTCAGTCTTTTTAAAGTTTTTCTCTGCAAAGATTTATTGTTTTGGACAGAATTTAACTCTATCAGTCCGTTCTTCCCAGTCCTTCTGTTGTTGTGATTCCCTCCCAATTGTATTGCTCCAAAGTATGCCTATATACATATCATATATGTACCAGAATTATGTCCTCCAGGAATAAACTGTATGTTAACTCCGATATATGTTTATGAGTTCACATTTTTTTCTTTTAATTTTATATTGCTCTAAAATATGAATATATACTTTCTGCCCATATACATTAATTGCCATGTCTGAAAGTAAGTGGTAAGTTAATTCTAGGACTCATTAAGAGATTCACATTATAATATCACAGTTGCACTTGAATACACAGTCCTGTTCATTGAAGTGAGAAGTGACCTCAGCTTGGTGCTCACCGAAGGGAGCCGCTTCCTGCCCTTACACGGGGTAATTCTTAATGAGCTGTGTGGGTGGGAACTGTTGTCACTCACTTTTACAGGAACGTACTCTGAGGTCCAGAAAAGGTGAGATGTATTTCCTGTGTGACACAGGCAGTAAGTGGCCAGGATGAGTGATGGATCTGAGTCCTAGGACTTTATCTCCTTCCCTGAGCCATATGGAATATGGGCTTGGACCACTATCCACGAAGCAACTAAACTCGTCCCAGAAATGGAGAAGTTTTCAGGCCGATGCCCCCTGTCCTCTCCCTCTATGACACTCAGGCCACCCATTCTCTCCTGGGTAGGCGTAGATGTCACCAGAAGGAGGACATCTCCCTTCAAATAGCCAAGCCCCAGGTGCTGGTGCCTCAGGAGGAAAAGCTTTCCTGGAGCTCAGCCAGTGGGAGCACAGATTCCGGCTGTGCCTGGCTTCTTCTGAAAGAGCCCAAACTCAAGGTGTGGCATCTCCAAACCTGACGCTTATTGTGGGTCAACCAAGATGATCAACTGAATCTGATTTCTTAAGAATCAAGAGAAACTTGTAACTAACACTCCATTCAGAGGCCAGCTGGCCTGGACCTGGGTCTGCAGCACCAAGCATGGGCATGTGAGCAATTATTATTATTATTATTTTTTTTTTTTATTCTTTTCAAGACAGGGTCTCCCTGCAGTCCCAGCTGTCCTGGAACTCACTCTGTAGACCAGGCTGGCCTTGAACTCACAAAGATCCACCTGCCTCTGCCTCCCGAGTGCTAAGATTAAAGGCATGCGCCACCACGCCCGGCTTCAATTATCTTATTTTTGTCCACCTTCAAAGACATGGTGCCATTCATCTATTTTAGAGACTCAGGGCAAGTCTAAATGGCACAGGCTTATTCTTGTCACTATCACCACAGGACAGCACCCCTCCTGCCATTCTTGGTGAAAAGATGAGAGTTTGCCCCTCCCCCTCTCCTGCCACAACCCCATTCCTTTCGGGCCGCCCAACCCTTATACACACCCTTTTCTTCTCATTCCTAAGTTAAAAATATCAAAAAGCTCCAGGATTCTCTGCTGGAACTTCTCCAAATCCCTTTTAACTTGTGGAACTCAAATGGCACGTGGTGTTCCCATCCTGCTCTGGCCAAAGGTGAGGAAATTTGAGGGATATCTTTAATTAGCTCCAATTTTCTGTTTTATTAGTTTGAAACGGATCCAACCTTTTCAAAGTGTGGTGTGGGGAAAGTCCCCACGGAGTCCTAGTTTCACCTTAACAGCCTGAGCATGTAGGTGGGGTCCACTCTGACCTCCAAGTCCCTTTCTGTTAGACACACTGTATTCTGCCCACGGAGCTCCAATCCGTCCTTGTGAAATCCAGGCTCAGGGTCCTTGTTTCACTGGCTGCTTGTGAGATAGGATTGCAAGAAACCCATAATACTACTTGACCTCCAGGTGCCTAGATACAGGTTCTGTAGCTTCCCCTCTCCGGAGGCGCCTTCTTCAGGGATCCCCTAAAACAATGTGAGTGGGGGAGGTTTCAACCATCCCAGAGCCTCCTGGACCACTGAGAAAGCGGAGCTCATTTCTAACCCTCAGGGAAGTAGACTTTCTCATTCCAACCACTCCCAACACCCCATCTTCTTCTGTTCTGGCCCCCCATAACTCGCCAGGGCCACAAGCACCTCCTGTGAACCCTCTAGAAAACCAGAGGGCACTGCTTTCCTGGGATCATTTGCAGACTGGGAGAACTGCTGTGGCCAGCTGGGGAGGCCAGAGCACAGCTGGGCACTTTGTAACCAGGTAACAAAGTAACAAACTGCACAGATGAGAGCCTGCGGGGCAGGCGGAGGGCGGCGCGGGCAGCGTGCGCTCGCAACCGCAGCCTCCCAGGGTGCGCACCGCCTGTGGGCCACAAGGCTGCGGAGCAGGCACCTCCAGACGCGCTCTACCGTAATGAAGGAAGAGCGAGCGCACAGAGACTGGAAGTTGTTCCTGGAGATGTTCTTTCTCCACGAGAGCTCCCTCCCCTGGTGCCTTAAGTCTGCCCATGTCCGCAGGTACTTCCACCATGCCCCTGACTGTTATCCCGAAGGATGGTGACCACACACACGCACACGCGCGCGCACACACACACACACACACACACACGCACGCACGCGCGCGCGCGCGCTATCCCCCTGCCGTCGCTCCCTCGCACGCCCAGCCAGACTCCCAGAGGATGCGGTAACCGGGCGCGGAGGACCGAGCCCCGAGCACCCAGGGCCCTCGGACTTCGGCCCTTCGACGCAGAAGGCTGCGTTCGGCGGCGGACTCTGCTCACCTTAATGTTCCCGAAGACGGAGCGGGGACAGCGGCGGGCCGGGACCGAGGAGGCGGCGCTGCCCCGGCGCGCTCCGGGCTGGAGCAGCAGTCCCATGGCGGTGCGCGGGGGCGGTGGGGGCGGTGGGGGCGGCGGCCGGGTCCCGAGTGCGGCGCGGAGACTGAGCTCAAGTCTGCTCGCCCAGAAGTTTTTATAAGAAGCGGCGGCCGGCGCAGCGATGATGAAACGCGCTCTCCTCCTCCCTCTCTTCCTCCGGTGTCCAGGCCGCTGTAAGCCCCCGCCCCGCCGCTGTCGCCTCCCCAGACAGGTGTCGCGGGGGCTCCGAGTCCGGGCTGCGGAAACCTGGAGGCGACGGGGCTGGACCCGGGCTCCCACCGGTGAAGGGCGAACACCCGAAAGTCCCGCCTGCCGGGAGGTGGCGGGTCCCGGAGAGGAGAAAGGGGTGATGGAGACTGGAGGGGACAGGCGGGTGGTGGGGCGTGGGGAGGGAGGGGCGAGGGTGGGTGCGGCCGGGAACGCGGGCTGGTGACCGGCGGGGACCAAGAGTGGACAGACGAGGGGTTGGGGGCGCTAGGGGAACCGAGGGAGGCGCGGTCTCCAGGTGGTGGAAAGGAGACTTGGGAGCACTCAGACCTGGGCCCTCAGTTGCCGTGATGGGGCTCTGTGTGTCCTGAGGACTGATTTATATTTAAACTGCTCTTTGTGCTGCAGAAGGGGCGGGCAGCAAGGTGGAGGGGTGGGGGCTGCCCAGGGCTGGGCCCGAACTCCCTGGCAAAGAGCCAAGGTAAACTGCAGGCGCTGTCCAGTGTCAGCGAGGCCGGGTCTGGCCTGGAGCGCTGAGGGAAGCGCTGAACCAACTGCATTGCCCCCGCACTGACCTCTTCTGCAGGGCTGGAGTGAGCAAGGCTTTTTCTTTTTATCATTTTTTCCTTCGTGGATTGAGAGCTCAGAGAAGAGAAAGAAGGTGAGATCCTTCCAGGGAAGGCCATTACATCCTGGAAATGCAGCTTCCAGTTCCCAATCCGAGTCCCCTGCAGAGTCACCTCTCCCAGCCCACCCCAATACCCACAAGGCTGCAGCTGAGACACAGGGAAGGGGGAAGGATTGGAACACACTGACGACTTATATTTACCCAAGGCTAGATCCCTTTGCAAGTCTGTGCTGGACTAGTGGGTGATGTCTGGACTCCTCCTATGGACCTGCAGGCCAAGGATGCCAGACACAGGACTAGTCAGAGGCTCTTGGCCAGTGGGCAGTCTCTGGCTGATTCACTCACCTACAGAGAGAAGTACATTTGGACAGGCCTTCCATACCCGGGCAAGCTTCATGTGCATTCTGTCCACTGGGAACAGGGAGCCCAGGGACAATCACCACCACTGTGCGCTGGCCACAGACGGTCACACACTTTGGTCGCTGGTGCCAGGTGTTCTGCAGATTCAGTGTAACCCCAACATCTGCTCTAAGTGTTAGGTGCTGCAACAGTCTGGGCTTTACAGATGTGGGTGCTAGCAGGGTCCACACAACTGACAGCATTAGAGCCTGAACTCAGCTTTGCCTGGCTGTGAAGCCCAGACATGAAGCACTTTGGGTGTGGAAGTGTGGTGGGTGTGTTGGCGGGGGGAGAGACTGGGGTAGGTGTGTGGTGTGCATGTGTGTGTTCGTGTGCGTGTGTGTATTTGGTGTGTGTAGTGTTTCATACTAGTATGTGTGTTTGTGATTTATATGATGTGTATGGTATGTGTAGTGTATGTCTATGTGAGGTGTGTGGTATGTGTGTGTGTGTGTGTGTGTCTGTAATGTGTATATCATACATTTGGTATGTGCTTGTGGTATGTATAGTGTGTGTCATGTGTATGTGTGTGGTGTGTATGGATGGTATGTATGGTGTATGTCTGTATGTGAGGTGTATGGTATGTCTGTGTATCTGTGTGTGATGTGTGTACACCTATGTAGAAGCACGAGGATATCGCCAAGGTGTCCTTTCTCAGATGCTTTTCATTTTGTTCTTTGAAACAGTCTTGCTGTCCGGAGCTTAGCAAGTAGGCTAGACTGGCTGGTGGGGACAGAATCTGCCTGTGTGCACGCCCAGCCCTGGGGTTGTGAGTGTGCACTGCTAGCATACCCTGGTTTTTTCCACATGGGTTCTGGGGATTTAATTCTGGTTCTCATGCTTGTAAGTGCTCTCTCTAGCCCAAGGCACATTTAAAGTTGTCTAATCCAGCAGCCTGAAAACTGAGCAGGGACCAGAAGTGCCCAGGCTAAGATCCCAGCACATTGGGGCCATTGGGTGTGAGTTTCTTCCTCAACGCATGGCCTTCCCATGATCCTCTAGTGGACTCCCAGGGAGGATCCTGCCACTTCTGCTCACACTTTGTCCTGCTCTGTTAACCTTGCCCTCTTCCTGCTGTCAGGACCAGTGTCACCTCCAAGGGAAAGGCCTATTCAGAAATGTCACCACATAAGTTGGGCTAAAGCGTAGTGCAGATCCAACCACAGAGACTTCAGTGAGAATTCTTTGTCTGTCATAAGAGATCTGCTTATTTGTAGTCAGAGGGTCATGACCTGGCCCCCTCAGGGTCCTTAATACATGGCTCATTGCTGAGGGTGGTTGATTGTCACAAGGTGGCTTCTCTGTCTTCAGCTGCCTCTCTTAATCTCAGGAAAGAAGTAGACGACAGGAAACAGGATGGGCCAGGCTCACAGAGAAGCAAACTTTTCATATACATAGATGTGCTTTTCCTTAAATCTTGTTGACTGGGCCACACAAAAAAAAAAACCCTCTACAAAGAACATGAAGGAATAAACTTCACACAAACATTGCCCCTCGAATAAAATCAAGGTTCTATGGGGGAAGAGAAAGGATATTATATTTTCAACATTCAGAGTCTGCACATAGAGTAATCCATGCCCCAAAAAGATCACTGCTGGGGTCTGTCTCCCAGACTTTCCATCCTTTGATTTCAGCAAATATTTTCCAGCCCTGAAATAAAATGAAAACAAGAGCCTAATCCCAAGACAGAATAGCAGCCCCTGGCTGCTAAGCCTCCGTTTCTGTGGGGAGAGTGGAAAGTGCCTGTGTGTTATATAGACAGCTATTATTGCGCACAGCACACTGGATCCTAACTCACCTGGGGCAGCAGGAGGACCTGCCCGAGGAGGTGACTGTCAACGGGAGCCCTGGGAACCAAAAGGATGAAGAGGGACAGAGTGAAGGAGGCCAGTCTGTTTCCTGGTGTTGTCCAGCTGGAGTAAAAAAAGAGGGACTGTAGGAAGCCCCTGAGGTCTCCTGGGTTCTCTTTGAGGTCAACCACCTTGGGTTCAACCACATGAGGTAAAGATGGGCAGCCAGCAGGTGGCTGTTGCAGACACAGTGCCCAGGACGGACAGGTGCAGAAGTAGAGGGAAGGCGTGGGAGAGAAGTCGTGGGGAGGTGGTGCTGCCTCTCCAGAAGGGACAAGTCTCCCAGAGAGAGTGTGTGGAAGAGCAGATCCAGGGAAAGATGGAGCAATAGGGGAGGGAGGCAAATCAGAGGATGAGAGAGTTGGTAGAGCTCAGAGTTCATGTTCAAAGCCCTCCTGGCTGGAGCCTGTCCAGGCTGTGAAGAAGAAAGGCTTTAGGCTGGGACCTAGGCTGGGACCAGGTCCCGCATTAAGGACCCTGGAAAGAATGTTCCCAGTGGACAGACCCTATGGGTTGAAGAGGAACTGGAAAAAGAAAGTGTAAATACACAGTGTGTTCCTGCCTTATCACGGGTCACAGTTGGGACAATATATGTGGTGACTAAGGGCACAAGCCTTTTAGTTAAAGATGCTGACGTCATAGCAGCTATGGTACTTAGATAGCTTACCTAACCTTCTAGGGTCCTCCTTGCCTTGAACGTGATAATATTAATGTCCACCTCCTGGGACTGTCAGGACGTTATGAGATGACATGTAACTAAGGCCATGGTTGTGGTGGCTGGTGGTGCTGTACTGTACTGTTTCTTCCTCCAACTTAACTGTGGGCTCCTTGAAAGCAAAGGTTCTGTTCTCTGTCTTCCATTGACCAGCACACCCAGTGGCTTAAAAATAAGGGGCTGGGGGCTGGAGAGATGGCCTAGCGGTTAAGAGTGCCGACCGCTCTTGCAGAGGACCCGGGTTCGATCCCTAGCACCCACATGACGCTGAGAACCGTCTGAAACTCCAACTCCAGGAGAACTCCAGCTCCAGGGGAATCCGACGCCCACTTCTGACCTCCGCGGCATTGCACGACACGGGTGCACAGACTTGCATGCAGACAATACATTCGTACACATACAGAAATAAATAAAATTAATAAAAAAAAAATAAGGGGCTGGCAGATGGCTCAGTGAGGTATTTGCCATAAGTATGAGGACCTGAGTTCAAGCCCCAGCACCCATATAACATACGTTGCATGTGTCTCTGAAACTCTCAAAGAATTAGTCAAAATATTTCTTTTATAGGTTGGGCACAGCAGCATGCACCTGTAATCCCAACACGGGCGAGGAGATGCAAGGGTCCCTGGGGCTCTCTGCCAGCCTTGTCTAGCCAACTTTGTGAGCTCTGGGTTCACTGAGAGACTGTCTTTAAAAATAAGGTAGCCAGGTATGGTGGTGCACTCCTTCAGTCACAGTGCTCCAGAGGCAGGTAGTTCTCTGTAAGTTTGAGGCCAGCCTGGCCTTCATAGCAAGTTCCAGGCCAACCAAGGTTACATAGCGAGACTCTGTCTCAAAAACAAGCAAACAGAGGGCTGGAGAGATGGCTCAGTGATTAAGAGCACTGACTGCTCTTGCAGAGAACCTGGGTTTGATTCCTAGCAGCCACCATCCTAACTCCAGTCCCAGGGAATCCAACACCTTTTCTGATCTCCATGGACATTGCATGACATGGGTGCACGTACACGCATGCAGGCAATACACTCATAAATAAAATATTTAAACAAAAAAGTGAGCAAATAAACCAAAAAGTTTTTTTTAAAAGCAAAGAGCAATAAACTAAAAAAGATGGTGGAAAGAGACAGGGGAAGATACCTGATGTTGACCTCTGGTCTCCACACATGCGTTTACACACATGCACACATACAGAAATACTCATTAGCTGGAATTAAGGTGAAATTCTAGCCAAAGAGCCACGTGAATCAGAAGTGATGGCCTTGCAAGGCCGCTGGCCATTGCTCGTGGTCACAGTCTGTCCCTGGAGACCTTGTCTGGTGACTGGCCATGGACCTGGTGGGTCTGTCAGTCTGTGGGCAATCCTGCCCACCCCTGCAGCAGCTGATGCAGTTCTCTTGGGTTAACTCTGGCTGCCTAACTCAATACCAATGGGGTTCAGGGGTTCTCAGTTGGGGGTACCTCTGAAGCCAAGGGCTCCACCTCTCTGTCACTGTCACCATGCAGCAACCTGCTCTCTTTTTTCCTAGCAAATCCCTCTCGTGCTTTCATGTCTTTCTTCTTACCTTTTGCTCTTTGTGACCCAATGCATTACCTAGGGGTTGTCTCCTTGAGCATGGGAGGGGAGTTATTTACAATGCATTACCTGGGGCTGTCTCCTTGAGCATGGGAGGGGAGTTATTTACAATGCATTACCTGGGGCTGTCTCCATGAGCATGGGAGGGGAGTTATTTACAATGCATTACCTAGGGTTGTCTCCATGAGCATGGGAGGGGAATTATTTACAATGCATTACCTGGGGTTGTCTCCATGAGTATGGGAGGGGAGTTATTTACAATGCATTAGCTGGGGTTGTCTCCTTGAGCATGGGAGGGGAGTTATTTAGAATGCATTAGCTGGGGTTGTCTCTGTGAGCATGGGAGGGGAGTTATTTACGATGCATTAGCTGGGGTTGTCTCTGTGAGCATGGGAGGGGAGTTATTTACAATGCATTACCTGGGGTTGTCTCCATGAGCATGGGAGGGGAGTTATTTAGAATGCATTAGCTGGGGTTGTCTCCTTGAGCATGGGAGGGGAGTTATTTACAATGCATTACCTGGGGTTGTCTCCATGAGCATAGGAGGGGAGTTATTTAGAATGCATTAGCTGGGGTTGTCTCCTTGAGCATGGGAGGGGAGTTATTTAGAATGCATTACCTGGGGTTGTCTCTGTGAGCATGGGAGGGGAGTTATTAACAATGCATTACCTAGGGTTGTCTCTGTGAGCATGGGAGGGGAGTTATTTAGAATGCATTACCTGGTGTTGTCTCTGTGAGCATGGGAGGGGAGTTATTAACAATGCATTACCTGGGGTTGTCTCTGTGAGCATGGGAGGGGAGCTATTTACAGTGCATTAGCTGGGGTTGTCTCTGTGAGCATGGGAGGGGAGTTATTAACAATGCATTACCTGGGGTTGTCTCTGTGAGCACGGGAGGGGAGCTATTTACAGTGCATTAGCTGGGGTTGTCTCCTTGAGCACGGGAGCAGTTATTTACTTGAGCAAGAGCAGTGTACCAGGGGCTAGACCACTGAGAGAGAGAACCCCCTCTTGCCTAACAATCATTGACTGTCTTTGGCTTTTCAGGGAGGGGTGGGGCCTTATGGGCTAATCCCCCGTCCATGATACAATGTTGATGGGCCCAGTCTTAAATAGGCAGCCACTACTGCTGTGGGTTTGAGTACGATGGCCGTGTCCGGAAGACAGCGTCTCACAGCGTTCTTCCCCGTCCTCTGGCTCAGGTATTCTTTCTACTTCTTTAATGTTCTCTAGGCTTTAGAGACAGTGATGTAAATGACCTATTTAGGACTGAGCACTCCACAGTCACTTACTCTCAACACTTTGACCAATCATGTCTCTGCATTACCTACCCATCATTGATCACAAACAGAAGCTGCTCTGACCAGGGATGAGAATAGCACGATTTGATGTCAAGTTGATTTAGCAAAAGAACAGTATAGCCAGGTGTGGTGGCACATGCCTTTAATCCTAGCGCTAGGGAGTTCAAGCCCACCCTGGTCTACACAGTGAGCTCCAGGCCAGCTGGCGCTACAGGGAGACCTGTCTCAAAAAGGAACCCCCTTCCCCCCAAAAAGAAAAGAACAGTAACAAGTTCCCTCTTAGAACCTAAGACTTTCCCAGACATGGGCTTTTGATCTGGTTTACAGTAGCTTGGTATGAATTCCTCCTATGGAGCAGGCCTTAAATCCAGTTGGAATGTGATTGGTTATCCCCGTTACAGTCATCCCGCTACTGCATCAGCGGGTACGTCTCCCCTGGCAGGTTGGTATTGTAGCTTTCCCTGTAGCCCCAGTTGACCTATAAATATTTTTTATTATTTTTTTTATTTAATGTGTATGAATGTACTATCTGATGTAGGTTGGTATACCATGTTGTGCAATGCCGCAGAGGTCAGAAGAGGGTGTCGGAGTCCCCTGAAACTGGAGTTAAAGACGGTTCTTAGCTGCCATGTGGGTGCTGGGAATTGAACCCAGGTCCTCTGCAAGAGTAGTTGGTGCTCTTAACCGCTAAGCCATCTCTCCAGCCCCATAAATATTTTTTTTAAAGAAAGAAACTGAAGCCTATAGAGGCTCAATAACTTGGTCAGTCACAGAACGGTTAAGTGGCAGAGCCCAGATATAAACACAGACAATCCAGGCACAGATGCTAAGCTTCTGAGGACTCTTGCACACACAGACTGTGAGCCACAACTGTGAGCAAACTAAGCCCAATGTCCATGGCAGGTGATCCTCAGGGATCAGAGGCCCACTTTGTACTTCGCCTGTCCATCACTTTTAGAATAAAAGCCTTCTCTTCCTATTTCTGAAGAAGCGACTCCTGCTGCCATAACCAAACCCAGCCCAGTGAGTTCTTTCTAAATGAAAGGTCTGAGCAAAACTGTGGCCACTGGTCCTGCTGTAAGAGCGTGTCCTGCTCTCCCTGCCCTGCAGTTCTGGCCTCCAGCATGGGTCTCCTCTGGGCCTCCTACCCCCAGCCCACCATCCTTCTCAACACTCCAGCCTCCCAAGAACATGCAGTGTGGCAAATGGGCTACCCCTCAGCACCAGGGTATTCTGCCTCCCGGGACCTCCCCACTGTTCCCCAGGGGTGGGCACAGAGGCCTGGCACATGCCCATTGTAGTTTCAATTGTCTTTTGTGGTGACTTCCTTGGCATCAGCTCCTCATTTTACCGAGTGCAGGTCATTTGCTTCTTTGGCAGGAAAAGGAGAAACTCCCACAGCCTCAGCCCCCCACCCCTCTATGTCCAGTCCCTCAGCAGCCTCCTCTTCACTGTTGGGCCCAGCCAGTTCCATCTGCACTGCACTGACTCCCACAGCATCCATCATACCCCCAGCTCGTCCAAAGTGCGCACCAGCTCATCCCTGCTCCCGTGAGGAAGTCACCAGCCTTGGGGTGCAGAAATCACACATTCAACATGCATCTATAATGCTCTCAGTCGGGGGCAGGGGTGGAACCTGGGGACCAATGAGTCCTGTTGTCTCAAGGTTTCTAAGTAGACATAGAATCACAGTTGGTCTCTGTGCCCCTAATTTGCTTGCTGGTCTGTACATGATACTCTTAAAAATAAGAGGGTGGAGAGATGGCTCTTGGGTTAAGAGCACTGGCTGCTTTTGCAGAAGACTCAGGTTCAGTTCCCAGTACCCCCATAGAAACTCATAACCGCCTATAACTCCAGTTCCAGGGATCCAACTCCCTCTCTACTTTTGTGGGCTTTTACTCCTGGACACTTATGATGCACATATATGTACTCAGGCATGTGTACACACAAAACAAATTTTACTATGCTTTAACTCTCCTGGTAGAGTTCAATTTTTGTTGAACTCACTACTCACCCAGCAGTACTACTTAAATTTGGCTGAATTTTCTGCTTTCCCTAATTCTCTCCATAAACATGATTTTTCTACCTAAAAAACAACCTAAAAATCACAGTATAGCATTGTTATTTTGTTTTACTATATGCATCACTGTACACAATAGGGACCTCCTCCTCATCTCATGAATGGCTGTGGGCACTCAGAAGTTATTTAACCCTCTACCAGTGTTGAATGATGGCAAAGTTTATAACTCCCATGTCTTATAAACAGTGACATGGTAGGGGTTTTTCTTTTAGAATGTCTTCTGACTTAAGACTAATAGCAGGTGGTGAATTACTAAGTTCAGTAGTTTGAAGTCACCTAGAGATTGTTCTCTGATGTTTGACCTCACCTCTTAGGTTGCATCTCCATCACGTAGGTCCTTTCTTCCTCGTGGTGAAATCTTCTGTCCTTCTGTCCCCCATGATTCAAGGCCAGCCCTCCACAGGGGGAGGTGACAAGACTAAGCCAGCTGTGAAGACTCTCCTAAAGTGTCTCCAGGGCCTTCCTTGTCCCCGACAGTCCACACAAACCTCTGTAGCTCACTGACCCATTTCACTGTCCAGCCGCCTTGTAGCCAACCAAAGATACCCCATCTCCTGTCCAGTTCTAGAGTCAGCAACCTGGGGCCCACTGTGTTGGGTTCCTCGGCAGCACGTTCACGCACACTCATGCACACCACAGTGGACTCCTCAGCAGCACACCCACGCACACTCAGGCACACCACGGTGGACTCCTCGGCAGCACGTTCACGCACACTCACGCACACCACGGTGGACTCCTCAGCAGCACACCCATGCACACTCACGCACACCACGGTGGACTCCTCAGCAGCACATTCATGCACACTCACGCACACCACGGTGGACTCCTCAGCAGCACGTTCACGCACACTCACGCACACCACGGTGGACTCCTCCTTTTTTCTTTAGGAGGTTTTGTCTTGTCCAGGCCCAGGCCATCTCCACAGCCAGCATCATCTCCTTCCAGGCCCCTGCTGCCTCCTCTTCCCCTCTGAGTACGTGTGCAGAGCCCAGCAGTCCCAGTGCCAACCTCAAATTCCATTCCTCTTCCAGGGAGCCCAAGGCTGGTCTTGCCTGCAGTGTAAACAGACAGAAACACACACACACACACACACACACACACACACACACTCAGTTGTTCACACAGCATTCCTTACCAACAAGCTTCCTTAAAGCTCTGTCAGTACCCCTGCCTTCCCCTCCCAATCATCCTATGTCTTTGTATCTCGTCCACAGCAAAATCAGCTCCTGGAAATCTCATGAGGAGGCGTGAGCTTCCTTGTCCACTTCCTAGATCCTCAAATACCTAGATCAACACTGGAGCAGGTGTCCTCTGGCCCTGGACTTGGGTCCTGGCCTCTTTCTTCTCTGACCCTTGCTCCTCAGTCTTCTGTCTTCGAGTCCATTGCCTCTCCTCTCTTTGTTTGTCTAGATCTGTAGGCTTCTCAGTTTTTGGAAGGGCCCCAGACTCGGTGTTGCACCATTCCTCCCTCAGAACCCTCGCTCCGGTCCCCACGGGTACTAAGCTTTGATTTTCTCACCTGCTGGAAAAGAGCAGAGTTGTGCTTCGCCATGGACACACCCTCACTACCCTGCTTGGACTCAGTCCATATCAGGTAGCTTGTGAGACTTCAGGGCAGGGACCAAGTGCAAACACAAGAGGAGATAGCAGGATGCCACTGTAGGAGACACAGCTGGACAGATCCGATGGGCATCGGCCTCTCCTGGAGTCCTAGATACCAGGGCTGGTGGGAGACACGTCTTTGATCCTGGCTGAGAATGGACAGGGGCTCCCAGCCCCCATCTCAGAGCTGCCACGGGTCCTTTTGCCCTTCTCCTCTTCTTGCAGTGCCCACCTTCACCCCACCTAGCTCTCCGACCAACTCTGCTCTCTCCAAGGGGCCCTTCAACTGGGTCTGTAGCCCATTCGGGACCAGACATGGTGACTTACCTGATGAGGTCACTGAAGGCGGCCTCTTCCCTGGTCGTGGTCACCAAGAGGGAACTCCTGGTGGTGTGGTCCTTTGCTGGGCATTCTAAAGAAAATACTTCCTGTACTCTTGCGTGGTTACCAGGAGAGAGAGACCAGTAAAGATTCTGGCCACAGTGTGTGGGCTGAGGAAGTGAAATCCACGGGGGCTGGGGTTCCTTCCTCGGAGAACCTCCCTCCAGCTGAAGTGTTCCAGCTGTTTGCCTCGCCCCAAGCCTGCTTCTGCTTTGATGAGAGGGCTCTGAGCCTCCTTGGGGGCACCACCCTTCCCCACTCTCAGGTGTGGAGTGGGAACCCACTGAGGCAGGAAGGAATGGTCCCAGGCGTCTGCTGAAGCAATGGAGCTGGTGTGCGTGCTCCTGGCTGCGGCCACATCTCTCAGGCTCTGTCCCTCCTGGCCGCTGCATCGAGACTTTGAGATTTTGTGAGCTAATAAATTCTCCTTATGATTTAAGTTTCATTAAGGGGGATTTCCCATCGCTGGCTTCTAAAGGTTCTGAAGAATCCAATAAACCAAGATTTAGACAACACTGGGCAAGTTACATGGCAGCCACTGAGCTGGCCTCTCACTTGGCTGGCAGCTACAATGTGAGGCCGGTTGTCCCATTTTCAAACAAGGGACATGAAGGTTGGAAGCCAAGGGCTCACCCATCCCAGTAAGAGGTCATTGTGACCTGGCTCTCAGGTCTTCTGAGCACAGAAGTTGTCCCACTTGGTCTCAATGCCTCACAGAGCCTCTAGGCTCTACTGGGCTTAGGCCCTCAGCCAGGTGGATCCAGGGACAGCAGCAGAACTGACCAGGCCCTGGGAAGAGGTGCTCCACACCATGCACGAAAGCCATGGCTGTCCAGGGCAGGGAGACTTGTGCCACAAAGAATTATAATGATGAGGAAAATACCCATGTTATGACCTCAGATTAAGAAAATTAAACTACTTTGGGTGGGCAAGATAGCTCAGTGGGTAAAGACACTTGCCTCTCAACCCTGAGTAGGGGAATTCTGTCCCTGGGACACTTCCTGGGAAGGGGAGAATCAACTCTTCAAGTTGTCCTCTCTCTCTCTCTCTCTCTCTCTCTCTCTCTCTCTCTCTCACACACACACACACACACATACACACACACAAATAAATAAATAAATAAATGTAATTAAAATTTTTTAATTTTGGGGCCGGAGAGATGGCTCAGTGGTTAAGACCACTGGCTGCCCTTACAAGCACCCAGGTTCAGTTCCCAGTACCCACATGGCAACTAACAACCACCTGTAACTCCACTTCCAGGGGATCTGATGCCTTCTTGTGGCCTCCATAAGCATTGGACACATGTGGTATATACTTATACCGATGTGGGCAAAACACTCAGGCACATAAAATGAAATAAATAAAAAACTTTTAAACTAATTTATATATTCCATACACAATAGTTACTACTTGCGGTTTTAAAAATGTTATAGGGGGCTAGAGGGATGGCCTAGCAGTTAAGAGCGCCGACCACTCTTGCAGAGGTCCTGGGTTCGATCACCAGCACCCACATGGCGGATGAAAACCATCTGTAACTCCAATTCCTGGAGAACTCCAGTTCCAGGGGAATCCGACGTCCTCTTCTGACCTCCACGGCATTGCACGACACGGGTGCACAAACCTACATGCAGACAGTACATTCATACACATAAATAAAATAAATAAATAAAATAAAAAAAAATAAAAAATGTTATAGATGGATACAGTAACTGTAATCCCAGCACTAGGGAGAAAGAGACAGACAGATCCCTGGAGTTGGCTGGCCAGTCAACGTACTGAATCAGTGAAGTCCAGTTTCAGCCAGAAACCCTGTCTCAAAAAATAAGGTAGTGAGCAAATAAAGAAGATATCACATTGACCTCTGGCCTCCACACACATGCGCACACATGGAGGCACATGTGCACAAACACACATGAATGCATACATACACATAAAATTCAAGATCAGAAGAAAATATAGCAGAATATTAATAAAGATTATCTTTATAGAGTGGATATTTATTCTTGTGTAATTTCATTCTGCATATTTCTAATTGTATATAAATATTGCTTTATAATGAAGCAAATATAAGCTTTGTAAGAAAAAAGTAAGAGAGAGAGAGAGAGAGAGAGGAGAAACCAACCACCTGGACATGCAACAGTTCTCCATCAACACACTTTTAGATGGAAACCCATCCCTAAGGCTCCCATGTGCACATTGGGGTTAAGGAAGATGCTCTGGGTCCTGCCCTGCCTCGGCCTCCCCTTGGTGATCTTGGGGGAGTCACTGTACCTATCTGTTGCTCCTCTAGGCAATGGAAAGCACACAGATGGCACCCAGTGCCTACATTCCAGTCACTGTGTCTGTCAAAACTCATGTTCTTCTGCAATCCCGGGGCAGCTTACTGTCTTGGAGCTTGCATTCAACAGCCGGAAGTGCCACTACTCTTGTTTTCTACTCTTCACGAGCAGGGCTCGTGTTTCCTAATCCTACCTCCTACCTCCATAGCAGATTGTGCTGTATACAGACAGCATGCCCAGTAGTGTGAGGAGTCCTGGGTCATGTGCCCATTTCTTGGGGGAGAACACTTTGATAGGAGAGGCTATGGAATCTAACCATGGGTCCTTCCTCACGGGGCCAGTGAGAGGCGAGGCTGGAACTCAAGCTGCAACCTAGCCTGATTCCAAAGTCCAAGCCACTGGCTACAGTGTTACATTACCTCTATTCCAGAACATTCCTAAGTGACATGTTTATTTGTCCCTTTCACAAATATTTACTGAGCACCAGCTATGCACATAACATGATTCTTATTTGCACAGGAGATACAGAGGAAGTCTGAGACATCCATCCATCCCAGTAGATTAAAAACAGGCAAAGAAAAGTTTACACACCCTACCAGGGGCACAGGACCACTGCGTAGACAGTACACAGAGTCCATCACAATTTCTACTTATAGCCCTTTTCTGTGTCATAATGGTTACCTTCTACTTTTTATAAATTTATAATACATAACAATTGCCACATTATCTTCTGCATTGAATGTGTCTGAGAAATCTCGGATGCTCACTCTCTCACTCCACATTGACAAGCTCAACTATTCCTGGCTGCTAGTGACTCCCAGACATCAGTCACTCAGACTTTTCTTCTGCCTGTCAAACCCAGATGTGATGGCTAATATTGATTGTCAAGTGAACATGACCTAGAAGGAAGGCAACACTCTAGGCGTGCCTGTGAGGAATTATTTAGATTAGCTTAACCTCTGGGCATGCCCAGGAGGAATTCTTTTGATTGGCTGATTGAGGCCAGAAGACCCACACTCTCTCCCTGGACTGCCTCCGTGGAAGAAGCAGGCTGCCTCGCTCTGGCTCATTTCTGGCCTACAGATGCTATGAACTAAAATCAGCCTTTGTTCCTTCAGTTGCTCTGTCAGGCATTTATCAGAGCAGTGAGAAGGTCTCACCAGAGGTCTCTGGCCCTGGAATATCCATGTAACTTTTATTACAATATATTGAGTTTATTTTATTTTGTCTTTTTTTTTTTTTCCTTTTTTTGGTGTTTTCGGGACAGGGTCTCCCTATAGCCCCAGCTGGCCTGGAACTCACTCTGTAGACCAGGCTGGCCTTGAACTCACAAAGATCCGCCTGCTTCTGCCTTCCAAGTGCTAGGATTAAAGGTGTGTGTTATTTTGCCTTTTTGAGATAGGGCCTCCCTGTAGCCACAGCTATCCTGTAACTCTCTATTGAGACTAGCCAGGCTGGCCTCGATCTCACAGAGGTCCACCTGCCTCTGTCTCCTGAGTGCTGGGATTAAAGGTGTATGCCACCATGCCCGGCTACAATATATTCCTAAGCTGTTTTACTTTATAACTGTTAGTGTCCTGTGCCTAATTTATAAATTAACTTTTGCCATAGCTATGTATGCACAGGAAAAGACTTGGTGGTATAGGACCAGTTGCCATCAGGTCTTTACTGAGGAGCCTTGGCGGCAGCCCCTGCACTAAGGGCCACCACTACAGCAGCTAATGGTGAGGGTGCTGAACCCGAACGAGGCCATCCACAGTAGTCTCACTTCCCAGACTGTGACATTCCTCAAGCACACTGGGAAGAATGCAGCACCCCCCCCACCCCCCCACCCCCGCTTAGGACTGCATACTACTCCAATTACTTCCTTTTTCTGCCTTCTTCAAACACACTTTACAGAAGTTCCTGCCATCACCAACCCGGATATCTTAAAGTCCACACTTCTACTTCTCTAAAACTCATTGGAGATATGAGTCTCTCTCTTTCTCTTTCTCTTTCTCTCTCTCTCCCTCTTTCTCACTCCCCTTGCTATGTATCCCCAGCTGGCTAGAACTCACTGTGGAGACCAGGCTGGTCTTGAACTCACAGAGATCAGCCTGCTGCTAGGATTAAGAGTGTGTACCATCCTTCTCTCTTTATAAGAATCATCACTACAATGGGGAAGGAGTTTTCAGACTCCTGGGGGTGAAAAAGTAAGGACAACTGTTGGAGTCTTCCTCAGTCCAGTTGCCCCTCCCCTTTTGATGTGCTGGATGACATAAACTATAGTAGACACAGTGGGAGCCAAAGGTCATCCTTTGTCAGTGACATGAGGTCTCTCCCCCTTAGCTGGGCTAATTTTGACCTTAGGGTGCAAATCTGCCACTTGCCCCTTCCCTACCTCAGTTTACCTTACATAACTCTTTTCCCCTGCTCCTGGGAGGAAGCATCATGGGTCATACAGAAGGTGGAACATCAGGTCTCTCGGGAGCACACCCACACTGCGTCTCTGCCACTCTGTTTGCATATACCATGGCACTCCAATAAAAGCTGGGAGGAGAGGAGGCTCCGGCAATGTCACTCCTGTCGCCCCTGGCTATGCCTGGGATCTGTGCAGTAGTGCTTTCCTGGGCTGCCACAGGTGGCTGTGAGCCCAGGAAGGGAGGTGGTCTTTAGAGAGCTGTGGCTCCCCCTGCTGAGCGTGTACCAGGAGTACCCAGAATTTATTCCAGCACATGTCTCTGGGCCTTGCCTAGGGTCTCTGACTGGGGTGGGGTCCAAAAGTCTGCATTTCCAGGGCTTAGATAGATGGTTCAGTGGTTAAGAGCACTGGCTCTTAACCTCTTGCAGAGGACCAGGGTTCCGTTCTCAGCACACTTATCTGTTCTGTAACTCCAGTTCCAAAGGATCTAACCCCTTCTTATGGCCTCTGCAGGCATTGCACTTACATACAGGGAAGCAAAACACTCATGCATATAAAATAAAATAAATGCGGGCTGGAGAGATGGCCTAGCGGTTAAGAGTGCCGACCGCTCTTACAAAGGACCCAGGTTCGATCCCCAGCACCCACATGGCGGCCTAGAACCATCCGAAACTCCAATTCCAGGAGAACTCCAGTTCCAGGGGAATCTGACGCCCTCTTCTGACCTCCGCGGCATTGCACGACACGGGTGCACAGACTTGCATGCAGACAGTACATTCATACACATACATAAATAAATAAAATTAAAAAAAATAAAATAAATGCAATAAAAATAAGATGCTTAAACAAAATTCTGCATTTCCGACAAGTTCCTAGATACTGTTGCTGCTGCCGCTGTTGCAGGCCTAACAAGCACATTCTGAGACCTGCTAATTTAGAGGAAAACACCTGCTTTGAATATTGTTGTTGAGTGCTGCAAGGTCCTACACAAGAGGACCACTGCCTGCCTAGGCCAGAGAGATGGCTGCCTTCTGTGTTAGCCATCAACAAAATTGACTTGCTTTGATTCCCAGACTCACCTGTGCTTCATTTTCCAGCTTATTCTTGGCCAACTCTTCCTGTCAGAGAGCAGAGACTGGGCAGGAATCATACACAAGGCATAGCTAAGTGGCAGTGAGACTCCGTAACGACCCTGCCTGTCCCAGAGTTAACAGTCTTCTCTTGCCGCATTTTACTTGTCTGTTTGTGTGTCTATGTGTGCATGTGTTTGCCCGGGCACGTGTGTGGGGGTCAAAGGGCAGCTTAGAGTCCACTCTTTCATTCCACCTCCAGGAGACTGAACTCAGGTTGTCAAGCCTGGCAACACATGTGCGTACCCACTGGGCCCCTCATGTTGGATTTTTAACCAGACCCCATTCATGTGTATTTTAAGAGGACACAAAGCTATACTTCCGCAAAGCCCCACACATTTTTTTCAAAGCCAATTTTTTATTGAAGTTTTGTGCACTTCACACATTTCTTAATCAAACTTAGACCCATTCCCCCGTCCTTGCCCCCCACCCCACCAGAGCTCATGCATCACGCATTCTGCCATACATGTCTTTCATCTTTTTCTCAGTCGTTTTTTTAAATTTTCGAATGCCGGAAGTTTACTGGTTTGCGGGTCAAGAAGTTCACATTTCAGTCAGTTCCTTTGCCCAGTTCTTTTTGCTGTTGCTATTCTTCCAATTTGTACCACTCCAAAATATGTATATATATATATATATATATATATATATATATATGTATCACTATGCATATATTTTGGAGTGATATATATTAAGATTATGACATCATAGATTTTAGCATATATATTAAGATTATGAAAGCAAAGGTTTAGCATCTTCAGCTTATGATTTCTTTTTTTTTTTCTTTATTAGGCTGAAAGATGTCATGTTTTCCTTAAGGAAATATTTGAAGGCTTCTCCTTGGGAAGCCCGAACAACCATCAATCCTGCCCCTGTGCTCCACACTGGGATCTTCCCTTCCCATGGTCACCAAATGAAGTCTAGTAAGCACCACGTCCTGTCTTGATCTTCCTGTACTGGCCTCCATGATACAACCTGGGTAGTCCAACAATGGCAGTCTATTCTCTGAAGAGGCTGAAACCCCAGTAGTTCTGCAGTCCACAAGCTGGATGTCTCAGCAGTCCTCATCTGACCATCTGGCACTGAAGGTTTGGAGGATTCTTGGAGAGACATGAGTCTTCAGTACATATTGGAAGGTTGAAAAGCTGTGTCTCATGTCTTGAAAAATGGCAAAAGCAGTGGCAGCCACAGGGTAGATGCACTTGCCAGTAAGAATTGAAGACAGGCAAAACAACAGTGCTTTTCTGTTTAACTTTTAAGATCTCAAGTTTTATACCTGAAGTACAATTTCTCAGACCTTACTGATTATTTATTTCTGGTTATACTTTCCTTTTGGATGTTTAAGGCCACACAGGCCAGATTAACCAAAGTTTATGTTTTCTCAAGGTCAGTTGAGGATCTGGTCCTTAGGAATCACTTGGGTCGGTGGGGGGGTAGCCCAAGGCTCCTTTTGGCTTTTCATTTACCAGTTCCATCCACTCAAGGACAAAGTCAGGTCTTGCTAGACCAGGCTTCCCTTTTTGAAGCATGAGCAGACTTTCCTCTTTATAGACTGGACACTGGCTGAAGTCCCATTAGTGGATCTCCAAGACTTCCCTGCACAGGAAGACTGGTGACTCACATTTGCAGGACATTTGAAGAGATGCCCCCATGCATAGTCCCCTGGGACTTAGTTGACCTCTGAGGGCAAGGAACAAAGTTATCCCTTAAGTACCTGGGCCAAATTGGTACAAAGGCCCTCAAATGTTATCAATTGTACTCACGTTCTTGGTTTTCCTCCAGCACATCTAAGTTCCCCACAGCCTCCAAGTTCTTGGTTGATGGCTAGAAAGACCATCTCCGCTGAAAGAGGCCAGTCCTGGAGAGGAAAGGAATAAACACATTTGCTGAAGTAGGGCCCAGAGCCAGCCTCAGAACTGAGGTCAGCAGAGTCCCCAGGGCACAGCCTGGGAGCCACTAGGCTCCATCCACTCTGCCCTTGCTAAATGCCTGCCTTGTTTTCCACAGTAGGGGCTGATCCTATCAGCACAGGAAGGAGGCTGATTCTCAGAGAGCTGAAAGAAGTGCAGGGACTCAGTGATGTGTGAAGTGCGGGGGCAGGGATCAGGTTTCCCTGTAGGAAGCCTAAAAGTATTTGCTATTTTCTTTGGTAACTACTGTAATAAAATGGTCCTCGATTCTGTCCCAAGATCCAGATCTGAATTAATCATTGGAAACAGCCACACTTTAATAAAGCGTGTGGTGCGGGGCCAGGATCATCGCCTGGCCTGTCAAAGGTGCTCAATAAATACTGGAGGATGATGAATGAGCGAGCTGGTCCATGCTGGATCTGAGGTGCTATTAGCTGCTCTAAGGGGAGACTTTTCTGCTCCTTTTCGTCCTTCCCCTTTTTAAAGGTCTCATACTGGGCATAAAACAAATTCTCTTTTATCCTGCAAACTGGCTGCCCAGGGACAAAGCAGCCCAGGTCAATGGAGGGATCACTCAGCAAGACACAGATGAAAATTCCTCCATCAGGCCCCTGGGTCCTTTCGGAGTGGAATCAGCTCTTTCCTCCAGGCTCCTCCATTGCTGCCTCCGATGGCCCCAGTAGGATGCAAGCAAGCATCCTGAGCTCCTGGCCTTCTCCTTGCTAGGTCTGGGCTTCCCAGAATTCCAAGGGACAGAAGGATGTCCACTTCCTCCAGAGGTTGTCAATCTTCGGACCTCTTCCCCTGTACCTGAGGCCCCACCCCATGACCATATATGGGTGGGCCCCAGTCGCCATCTTGGCCCCTGCTCCTGTTGCACCCCTGTTGCACCACGTGCCTGCAGGCGGCCCACTCTGGCAGTTCCAATGGAAGTAAATCATGTTTCCCAAAGTGACTTAAGTTTCATGTGCCTTTTTATCTGGGGGTTCGCGCCTTTATAACCTAATACTCCTCACTCACACTTATGCCCAGGAAGCTTCAAGGGGAGAACTGTGCTCCGCCTACTCTGACCGGATTCCCTCCTCCCATTGTGAATTCCTTAGTCAAGTAGCTTGCTGCTTCCACCGGCCCAGGAGATCAGGGGATTCTGGGAACTGAAAGAGCAGGATGAGGAAGCAGCAAGAATCAATAAAGGAGAGACAAAAAGATGCTTTTAAAGGGTTGATTCTGGCTGGGCGTGGTGGTTCGCACCTTTAATCTTAGCACTTGGGAGGGAGAGGCAAGTGGATCTCTGCAAGTTCAAGGCCAGCTTGGTCTACATAGCGAGTTCCAGGCCAGTGAGGAGGACTCTGCTTCAGAAACACAAAAATAAAAAATTAAAAGATTGATTTGGGCATTACTACATATAAATAAAGCCACCTTCCCCAGAGGAAGAGCCACTCAGAGATGTGGTCCTCTCATGCTGGTTCATCTTCTGCCTCAGGCTTCCTGTGGCAGACCCGACGGATGCCACACACAGCCCACATTGGCTCTTTCTTTTTTTTTTTTTTTTTTTGGTCTTTTCGAGACAGGGTTTCCCTGCAGCCCCAGCTGTCCTGGAACTCACTCTGTAGGCCAGGCCGGCCTTGAACTCACAAAGATCTGCCTGCCTCTGCCTCTCTGCCTCCCAAGTGCTAGGATTAAAGGCGTGCGCCACCATGCCCGGCCCCATTGGCTCTTTCTTTAAGGAAGTCAAAGTCACTGCACTTAGATCAGCCAAGAACTGTGATAAAGTAGATGGTTGCTCAGTTTACTCTGCAGCATACATAATGTGGGAAATGGTGGGGCTTGGTTGTGGCGACTTGTTTTCCTGCTTTACAGTAAAAGACATTTATCATCCTTTATAGAAATACCAAAAATTGCAGACCTAAGGTCACATTGAGTAACTTTCCTTGAGAGATGTTAACACAAGCCCCTGGTCAAGGAAGAATTCCTACATGTGGCTCTAGCCAACCACTCTTGCCCCCTAAGGCCAGCTGTCAAGAGCAGGGGTTGGAGTCAGAACATGTGGTCTGAAGTTACAGCCCCGGGCTCCCTCTCTGAGGCAAATGCTCAAGTGCCTCTTGGAACAATAGAGCCTCTGAGGACAGAGCAAACAGGGGTCTGCCTGCCAAGTCCCCCAAGGCAGAGCCTGCCTGCCAAATCCCCCAAGGCAGAGTCTGCCTGCTAACTTCCTACCTGGCCCAAGTCAATGACACTACAGCTGCTTGATTACCCACAAGCTCTCCCACAACCGAGGCCTGGCATCTGTGGGCAAGCATGACGAGATTAGAAATAAGAGGTTCCGAGAAGATTGCCTGTCAACCTGCCTTTGATTTCAGCCATGGCTGCTGTTGAGGGAAGCATGGCTGCTGAGGTGCTCAGTGCTGGGGAAGGGACAGCCCATAGCGATGCCCTAGGCCAGAGTGCACCTGACCCCCCAACTGTCAACACATTTCCAGAATACTGTGCAGTGAAACAAAGCAAGCGTCTCACAGCTGTGGGGTTGGGAAGCAACACATGCGTCAAAGCATTTCACAATCACACAAGCAAATAACTCAGCCTAAAACGCAGTGCTTTACAGGACCCATGAAAAGCCCGGGTCTAAGTTCTCAAGTACTGAACACTGTTCGGTGAGCATTGATTTGGCTTATTCATCTTCATTCATGTCATTCACAGGTTTAGAAGTATTACTGAGTACCAAGACTAAACGAATCACTGTCATTCAATCCATAGATGAGCACTTAACATGAACAGTGCTGCATCACAGCGCAGCTCCAGCCCTGTGCGGGAGCCGCTTCCCCAGTGTACTCGCAAGGCCAGGCCTTGCTCAGACACAATGTCACCAGGTGGAGGATTTCATCAGGCTCTTCAGGGAGCTTGCCTTCTCCCTTCCTGAAAATGTATTAATGGAAGAAGTGAAAGGAAAACAGGAGGGGCTGTGGAAGTGTAAGCTCAAAGCACTACCCAGCCTGCAACTGCTACACACACACTGATGCAGCATCAGGCTGCTGTAGCCCAACCTTACTTTCTAGAACCCTGGAGAAGAAGGGCCTACTCTACCCTCCGTGTAGATCATTGACAAGCTCTGTGGTTACTATGGCAACAGTTTTTTTGCAAAGCCTCTGATGCCTGACAGCGCACTCAGAGATGTAGGCACCAGCTTAGGGTCGCTGGATAAGACACAGGAAGTCAGGCCAGGTTGAATTTCATATAAACCACGAATTTTGTAGTGTGCACAGCATAGCACCAGAACTATCTCATAGTTGGGACATACTTATACTAAATACTCACTAATTCTTGATGTAAATTCAAAATGTCCTGGATGCCCTGCGCTTTATTTTTGACTTACTAACCCTGGCAACCCTAGACTAAGTGGCTGGAGGTTGCTCCCAGCCACCTCCAAGGTGCTAGAGACAAACATCCAGCCTGGCCAGGCATCCCTAGACATTCAGGTGACAGCAAAGCTCCCCTTATGTGACCTCCCAGGGAACAGGTCTACTTAATTTATTCCACAGGTGAGATGTAATGGTTCTGGTATTTCATCGAAATCACATGAAACTTCTCAGTAGGAAAAAAAAAATTAAACAACAAACAATTCAATGAGAAGGTTGAAGCTGACAAACCAAGGGGGAAGGAGAGATGGCTCGGAGGGTAACAACATTTGCTGTTCTTTGAGAGGACCAAGGTTGGATTCCCAGCACCCACAGAGCAGCTAACGACTGTCTCTAACTCCAGTTCTAGGGGATCCAACATCCTCTTCTGGCCTCTGCGTGCATTGCACAAACATGGCACACTTATATACACTAAAATACATTTTTAGCCAGGCATGGTGGCACACGCCTTTAATCCCAGCACTTGGGAGGCAGAGGCCAGCAGATCTCTGTGAGTTCAAGGCGAGCCTGGTCTACAGAGTGAGTTCCAGGCCAGCTAGGGCTATAGGGAGACCCTGTCTCAAAATGACCAAAAAAAAATTACATTTTTTTTAAATTGAAAAACTGAACCTAGATGCTACAAATAAAATCTGTGATAATTTCTGCCCTTCAGGTTGCCATGTCAAATGCTTGAGGGAGGAGGATTATACACTTAATTTCTCCTGGGATAAGCCTATCATTTTCTCTGAGATGCAGAACATACTCCGTCCAACTGAGGGAATGACAAGGGCCCAACAAACACAGCTTGTCAGCACCATGGGTGGTGACTTAAAACAAGAAAGAAAGGGACCTGGAGAGACAGCTCAGTGGTTAAGAGCACTTGCTGCTCTCACAGAGGACCCAGGTTTGGTTCCCAGCATCTCCACGACAGCTAGCAACCATCTGGAGCTTCAGTTCTGGGGACCCGATGCTCAGTTCTGACTTACGTGGGTAATGCACACAGGTAGTGCATGTCCATATGATATAACCAAAACACTCATACATACAAGAAAAAAATAAATAATAGCAAAAACTTTTTTAAAGAGAGGGGATGGAGAGAAGAAAGCATACCTCAGACGGAGAGTATAATAGAAGAGTTGACAAGTACTGTGTGAATGGAACAGTGTACATGGACTGTGAGAGTGGAACAGTGTACATGGACTGTGAGAATGGAACAGTTGACATGGACTGTGAGAGTGGAACAGTTTACATGGACTGTGAGAATGGAACAGTTTACATGGACTGTGAGAGTGGAACAGTTTACATGGACTGTGAGAGTGGAACAGTTTACATGGACTGTGAGAATGGAACAGTTTACATGGACTGTGAGAGTGGAACAGTGTACATGGACTGTGAGAGTGGAACAGTGTACATGGACTGTGAGAGTGGAACAGTTTACATGGACTGTGAGAGTGGAACAG